>PVKE010013963.1:0-35694 GCA_004027555.1 Craseonycteris thonglongyai | reverse complement strand
TAAAAAAAAAAAAAAAAAAAGGAAGCAAGCAAGAATGTATATAAAACATCGAGCACAGGCCCTGTCACATGGTGTACTAGTTCTGTTTGCTGCTATAATAAATGACCATGAGCTTTATAGCATAAAACAACACATTTATTTCCCTACAGTCTTGGAGAATCTGAGTTCTAAATAGGCTTCTTTGGTCAGAAATCAAAGTGTCCACAGGGCTGTGTTCTGGCAGATGCTCTAGGGAGAACCTACTTCCTTGGTTTTTCCCAGCTTCTAGGATTTACTACATTCTTGGGGTCAGGGCCCCCTCCCAGCAACCTCATTCCTCCACCCTCGTCCTCTTCAGTTCTGTCATTATCTCCTCTCCTTTGGCTCTGACCCTTCTGAAACCTAACCTTCTTTACTTGATTAAAAAACCCTTGTGATTACAGTGGGCCCACGTGAGTAAACCAGGATCATATCCCCATCTTAAGATCTTTAGTGAAATCACATCTTCAAAGTCTCTTTTGCAATGGAAGGCAATGTATCCACAGATTCAGAGAGTTAAGAGGATGTGGATGTCCTTGGGAAGCCATTATTGTGCTGACCACCTACAGTGAGACTCATGTATTATTTGCCGCTGCTTCTGTTACTCCCACCACTACAGAGAAAGAAAATGTCTTGCCCCCCCCCCCCCAGAAAACTAAATAAGATACAGTCATGGCTCAGCTAACAAGAGAAAAGGGGGGAAATTCAATATCCTTCTCTCTTGAAATCCCTTTAAAATTACTTAATGCAACATCTTCCTTTTTCATCCATGGGCCACTTGAAGCACTAAGCATTGAGTTATGTTCTCAGGAACCATTAAGTGGCCCTCAAGTCCTTGAAGGTACTTTGGCATTAAATATAGATGGACACAGAGAAGAGAGAAGCATTCTGGGTACCTCGGTCTATGGGAACAGTACTGATTTATTGTGCTAAGCAGGAGAAAGGCAAAGATTCTTCCCCTCTATCCCTCATGCTATTTGTGTTTTAGAGAGCATCTCATGAGCATCTTTTCCCTCTTTCTCTCTCCTTTTTCTTTTCTTTCTCTTCCTCCCCCACTCCCTTCTCTGTCATTCCCCAGAAACTGGTAGATAATGGGGTCTGCAGCTTTTCATCCCATTGCTTTGGTCTTAGTTGTGGTTGTAATATGAAGCACAGACTTCACAAACTGACTCCAAACTCCTGTTGGCCCTGGGAAGTTTGTCCCATCACTGGTTTCAGGATTATTTTGACTGGTTGACCAATGAGGCCATCAAGATTTTCTTTCCAACTTTCTGTTCTGCATTTGCTGTGTTCGAACCATCTTATGGACATGGGATGGGAATATGCCAACCATTCCAGGAGCCACATCATACTCCTCCATGTCCTCAATAACAAGAAGACGGTCTCTCAGAAGCCCCCAACCCCACTACTGCCTGACCCAATCTTCCCCAATCTCTTTGTTCTTAATTGTGACTCATTCTAATCAATGAACCAATGATTGTGGTCAGTAAGTTGTACTGACTGGATTAAACCTGGGCCACCATGGTCTACCTTCCCCAAAGGACATGAATTGGATGGGGTAGGGGTAGACATCCAAAGGAAAGTTATGCCAATTACCAAGAGACAAAGAAATTAATTGGGGGGAGGCAAATCCAATGTCCATAACAATGGCCTCAGAATATATTTAATTTCTTAGAGCCACAGTTTACTCATCAAACAACTAAAATAACAGTTATCCTTCATTCGAATTAGATACAACAATTCTTGTTAATCATTTATCCTGGCATATGATCTATGCTGGTAGCAGTTCTCCAATAAAAGGTGGCTAGCTACTAATGTCATCATCATTATCAACACCACTATCATCATAAAAGCTACCATATCTTCCTTTGGGTCTTACCAGGTGAGCCTTGAGAAATCTCTCAGATGGCCTCACACCTAAGATGGGGGTTTTCAAATGGCATAAAATAGTCAGACAAAGAACGTTGGCAATGCTAGGAGAGCTCAGCAGTTGGATACTTAAGTCTCAGTCACAAGGACCAGGGTTTGATTCCCAGCCTGGGCTCGTTCAGACCCCCATGCTGAGCTGTGGCACAACTGGTAACCACCAGGATGGCACAGTGGTGAGTGTTCTCACCTCCCATGCAGGAGGCCCCTGGTTTGGTTCCCATCCCATGCAGTCCCACAACCACCTGTGTGGAATGAAACTAGGTCACAACTAATGATGTACAACTATGGAGACTGCTCTGTGCCTTCCCTTCTTCTCTTTCTCTCTCTCTCTCTCTCTCACTCTCACTCTCTCTCTCTCTCACCTTCTCTCAAAAGCAATCAAATAAATCTTGTTGTATGGTTTTTCTTTTAAGAATGTTACAGGATGAGGCACTATCAGGGTTCTTAGTGCTTTATAATTATCACAGTGCAAATGTTAAATTTACAATCTTTGGTGGGCCTGAGCCCTTTGGGAATGCAGTGGAAGTAAAGTTTGACAGGGTTAGAATAATCCACATAGATGCATCACTGGTATACTTCCAACCAAGGACTATGAGGATTTAAAAGATGAAAATGTCCCTTCAAACGGCGGAAGAGCTTTCTTCCAGGGACAGCTGGTTACAGAAAAGATAGCATTATGGGAAAGCAATGGGCCTGTCATCTCTGGAGGATCAATGAACAAAAGGACGTTCACACGTCAGATGGGTGAGGGAGGGCCCAGTGTAGATTTCTATATGGTGCCTTCCTCCTGTGAGCCAGGAACTGCATGAGAGAACTCGCAAACTCAGATGCCTACAGAATCAGGCAGGTAACAAAAATGAGCAGAGTGGAAAAATATGAGACCTGGATGAACCAAAGACTCTCACCTCATCATCCCCAGGAGCAACAACTACTCAATCCCAGTGGTCATGGCCAATGAGAATTAAAGCTCTATGCTGCCAAATCTTTCAGCCTTTCACGATCATACAGAAATCAGGATTTTATGTGACATATTCTTATTTTAAAAGTTGTCATGGGAGAGATGGGTGGGGGGAGTAGGGATGGGAAATCAAACATAGGGTGATGGAAAGTAAGCTGATTCTGGGTGGTGAGCACATAATGTGATGTATAGACAATGTCATGTAGAATTGTACACCTGGAAACAATGTAATTGATATCAATCAATGTCACCCCAATAAATTTAACAACAACAACAAAAAGTTGGCAACTCACATCTAAGATCTTGTGTGGGTCAAAGAGAACCTTTTTGTGAATCAGAAAAACCCAATGGGCCCACATTTTGTGGCCTCTAAGAAAAGGTAACTTCCCTGTGGAATACCATGAGGTCTTCTGTTCATATAAAAATTCATCAGCATTTTATAAGATAAAATAAACTTTTAAGCATTAACTACTAAAAATATCTTGCACATTGCCACTAAGTGGGTATAGGATGAACAGTGATAGAAATCAGAACCCAAACTAGCTCTTGATGCATGTTTTAGGGGGAAAGAAAACATAAAGCAGTCCGTGTAAAATTAGAACCGCACTTCCTGGAGGCCCCTGTTTGCTTTCTATATAGGGAGTAGGGAATTCTGGATCTCCCCCACCTCCTTTTTTGAGTGGTCCAGTCCAGACATAGGGAAGAAACAGAGATCCTGGATTCCAATTTCAATGGTGGAGACATGGGGTAGTCAAGAGTACTGTAAAAAAAAAAGAAAAATCCATGTGGAAGGTATTGAAGGGAGTAATTATCACAGAGAGATTTCAGACAGGAAATCTAACATAGGGAAAGAAAAAGACATGAGGATTAGCTAGGAGAAATTAAAGAACTAAGTCCTAAGTTCAGGAAAAACTGTATGGCCTGCTAAAACATTAACAGAAAGAGAAAAAATGAACAAGGATGACCATGGAGTGGTTTGCTCTATTTTGGCTACGGAAGACAGGAAAGCCAAGAACACCGTGGGACGATACCAGGTAGATCTGAGCACTTGGACTAGGCTGACATCATCCATGCTCCCACTTCTGGTTGCCTTGGCAATGAGACTCCTATTTATACTAATGACATTAGAATGAGTAAAACCCATGCAAATGAAGCACACGGCAATTAGAGGCAGAGCTGAACGTAGGCTAGAAAGCACCATGTCAGAGGAAAGTCTAGGGAACAGTTTGGGTGGACTTGTGCAGCAACAAATGAGGTCACCATCACAGCAAAGAAACAGAGCTATGAATACAAGGGGTAAATGCTTGAGAAAACTGCCTTCTAAGGACTTGTTGGCTCTCCCACTGATTTTGGTCAAATCATGATGGGTAATAGGGGAGCCAGCCACCTTGCCTCGTTGGCCCTATTTTCCTGTGTCCTCCTAGAAAGGAGTCATGGAAGAGGGGAAAGACGCTGGATTACTATCCTACTTCCCTGTGTGCACTGCCTCAGGGTAGCCCATAAAAGGGAATCCACAGGGGGCTGGAGAGGTCTCATGGAGAGGCTTGTGAATACACAGAAAAAGAGGGCAGTTATAGTTTCTTAGAGCTGCCATAACAAATTATCACAAACTTGATGCCTTCAAACGACACACATTTATTCTCTTGCAGTTCTGGATGTCAGAAGTCCTAAATTCGTCGCATGGGCTTGAAATCAGGGGTACATTCTCTAGAGGTCTAGGGGAAATTCTGCCCCTTTAACTTTTCCAGCTCCTAGAGCTATAGTCTTTGCATTCCTTAGCTCATGTTCCCTCGCTCCATCTTTAAAGCAAGAAGGAAAATATTCTGCTTTAGCCATCAAATGCCTTCATCTTCACCTACTGTAGAATCTCCTCTCATTACCTTTTGAAAGAATATTTGTGATGATATTATTAAGTCTACCTAAATAATCCAGGATACTGGGAAGCTGGGATGGCTCAGCGGGTTAAGTGCTCGCTTTACAGCCCTGGAGACCAGGAATCAAATCCCGGCCCCAGCCCATGTGGACCCACATGCTTAACTGGGGTGTGCCCCCCGTTCAGTTCTTGCTGGGGCCCATGCGGGAGGCTCCCGGCCCAGTTCCTGCCCTGCGCAGCCCCGCGCTTACCTGTGGAGTGAAACTATATGAAAAATTGATTCTGTCAACTATGGAGACTGCTCTGGGCCCTCCCCCTTCTCTCTGTCTCTGTCTATCTGTCTGTCTGTCAAAAACCAATAAAAATAAATCTTAAAAAAAAAAAATCCAGGATAATCTCCCCCATCTCAAGATCCTTAACTTAATCCACAAAATCCTGTTTGCTATATAAGGTAACAAATTCACATATTCACAGAGTCCAGGGATCATGACTGGACATGCTAAGGGTTACTATCCAGTCTACTATTACACAGGAGACAAGAGAGAGTAGAAGTGGAGAGGAAAGGTGATTTTAAGACTTGTAACTTAAAGTACACGACAAATTAAATTCCCATTAATGTAGCTGGAAAGATATAAGTAAAGATAGAACTTCCATGTCTCTCTGAACTTGACACACTTCTGAGAACGGACCACATGGGGCACCAGAATATATGTAGGTTATAAGCATTAATCAATTAAAATAATCATTCAAAACAATTACATCCGGAAACATGCATCACTTTTTTTCTTTAGATGTTAAATTTACTGGGGTGACATTGATTGATAACAATTGCATTTTTTCCAGGTGTACAGCTTGCATCATTTAAAGTAATCATTTCAAGTTATTACTTCTTTGACAACATTTATTTTAAATGAGTATTGATATGCAAAGTAGCAGGGAATTGAGATAGGAAATCTACTTATATTTTGAGCAAATATAATCTTAAGTGTTGATTCCTCTCTTTGTCTCTCTCTCTCTCTCTCTCTCTCAGACATCTGCTGTTTGTACTGGTAAGCTTGGGCAATTACATAAATTAACAAACATGGGTATATATATATTATTATTCACATTACCTGCTATTTCTTATTCTAAAGGAAAATGAGTGAGAAATTTCAGAATGAAGGTCACAAAACCGAATGTTCTCTGAGATGTCATATGACATAGTAACTGGCATGGTCCAGGCAGGAACAGTGGCAAGTTGGAGGGTACATACCACACCGAGAGAAAGAAGTCACCACTCACCTCTACTTCATGATTGCCACTTCAAAAGGCAGTATAACCAGAGCTTTTACATTCTCAAGGTAAGTAAAAAAGCCAGAACTTCATGTAATAATGCCTCATTTTTAAATGTTGATCAATTCAAAACACCAACCACGCAGGCCAAATAAAGCTTATGCAACCTGTGGCTTGACATTTGACAAATTCCACTTTCAATTGTGTTAAGCAGTTTTGACTTTTTAACCTGAGGACAAGAGAGGAAGTTTTCACACAATGTCATGACACGGACACACTTGTGTTGACTTTGTTTATTTCTAATGCACCATGTGCATGAACACACATGCACGCACAAACACACACATACACACACATGACACCCCTACAAAACCTAGGACTGTTGGAATGAATTACCTTTGAAAGCATCAATTCATAAAGGATAGCCTGTATCTTCACCTCACAGCTTTGACCAGCGTTGACCCATAATTGTTTTTTTCCCTTCAGAGGAAGATCTATCTATGTAGGGCTATAAGTTATTATAGTAATCACCTACTCCCCGTGAGAGAAACCAAGCCCCCTAATGCAGTATGACCTGCCTCAATGGTCAATCTAAGCAAAACGGTCCCAGGAACCTGGGACACCCTCCTAACTGCATCCAGAGACATCACTGTGCACATCCCTGCAGCCTACAGTCAGGACTTGAATGGAACCACTTCAGACAAGGCAGCGTTCATGTTGGAAACACAGTTTTTTAAAGATGATTCCAAAGTCCACATCCACAAATAAAACATGTGGACAGCAAAAGCAATTTTTTCAGTTAGTGAGAAACTCTGTGTACAAGATGAAATAAGGTGATGAGATAAAGTGTGCTGAGCAACAGCAGTCAAGACAGAGGTGCCGGGGAAGCTGGGATGGCTCAGTGGGTTAAGCGCTCACTTTGCAGCCCCGGGGACCGAGGATCAAATCCCGGTTCCGGCCCCCGCCCATGCGGACCCATATGCTGAACTGGGGAGTTCCCCCAGTTCAGTTCTCTCTCTGTCTCTGTATCTCTCTCTCTCTCTGTCAAATAATTAATAAATAAATAAAAACTTAAAAAAAAATAAAATAAAAAAAAAGACAGAGGTGCCACCCCTGAGAAGGTGACAGTCATGCTGTGGCTAGAAAACACCAACCACGGAGAAGTTAGGGGGCTAATGTTCTTGGCTGAGGGCAGTAGATGTGCAAAGGTCCTGAGGTAGGGATGGGCTCACAGATTTAAGTGGTGGATAGAAGACTTTATGGTAGCTAGAGCAAGATAGAAGAGGCAGGGAGTGGGATTAAGAGAAAATTGGGGTATTGGCAGGCACCAGGTAAGAACTCGGAAGAACTTTTAATGGGAAGGTCTTAAGCAGGGAGTGACTTAGTCCTATAAATGTTTTTTAAAAGCTTACTGTGCAAGTCAGCCCACCTCTTTGAGCCTGCTACACCCTCTCTAAGATGTGGCTAATATGTTTGTTTCAGAGGACTTTTTGGGAAATTAAACTGGATCGGGGGTAGAAAGCACCTGGCATAGGAGAGTGGACTCAAAAATAAAAAATAAAATAAAATAATGGAACTATCTGTCTTTGATGTGAGAGGGATCGTGCAATCGGCATTTGTTCCTCCGGATGAAACGGTCAATGAAAGTTTATACCTGGAAGTTGTGAGAAGGTTGCATCATGATTTGTGGAAGAAACGTCTCGAGTTCTGGCGAACAGATGACTGGTTCTTCCACTATGACAGCGCACCTGCCCACACCGCACCAGCCCACATGACACTGAGCATTCAAAATTGGCCTGACCTCCATGCCCCACCCTTCCGGTTCACCTGATCTCACCCCCAGCAATGGGTTTTTGTTTCCCCAGCTGGAAAAAAAAAAAAAAAGTCCTTAAAGGGAAACATTTTGGTGATGTGGAGAAGGTGAAACCAAAAACAGCAGAAGCACTAACAGGCACCGACATCAGTGACTACAGACACTGTTTGGAGCCATGGAGAAAGCATCTTGATAGACGCATGGCATTCAACGAAGAGGACTTCAGAGGTGACTGATGTTTAAACGTGGAAGAATAGGCACAAGTTTTTATAAATCCATTCTGGGTTTGGGGGGCCCCCTGGTCCATTAGGCACATTCAAAGTGAACTGAAGTAGAAGATGTTGAGGGCAGAAAGCAGTGTCTCCGTGGAGAGGCACAGGACCTTCAGAGAGTGCCGGGCAACAGCTCTCCTGAGCCCTGTCAGCTCCCGCTGCAAACAGAGACCGTGACTTCACACTGCTGCCCCCACCTGACTGGCTGCCTCTCCCCAAGGCTGCAGCTGTGCCCCAACTAGCATCCTACGGTGGCTTCTGACAGGAAAACTAATTGGGTTGTACCATGCTGAGAAATCTATCTTCTAATACAAATGTAACAGGTTAGCACACAAAGAATGGACTGTTGGTGACCGCAGGGGTTAGCAAGACAGACTTCTAGAAGCATGCACAGTGTGCACTCACTCAGCCCGCCATTCCTGCAGTTCTGTTGAGCCCAAGAAAGTGGGTAGGTTATTTCCGACAGTCACAAGCAAAAGACCAAATACCCGACCCGTGAGAACAGGGACTCCTTTCCAAGAATGTCTGCAAGGATGGTCGGGGCATGAGTGGGGAACAACCCAGAATTCAGGGGTCTCCAAACTATGGCCCGCGGGCCACATCCTCTCATCCGGCCCGTGGAGACCCTTTTATCTGAATAAAATAATATTAAATAAATAATTTAAAACAACATCTATGTTTTGATTCTTTTTTATTTGTACCTCGAGTGTGTAGTCGGCCCCCAAACTGCTATTTGATAGTTAATGCAGCCCGCAAGTTTGGAGACCCCTGACCCAGATGGTCATCAGAAGGGGACCGGTCACATCAATGAGGGCACAGCCTCATCATGGATGCACATTCTATGCAGCCAATTAGAAAGTGAAGCCGGTTTACACGTACCGGCCAAGAACGATTTGGAACACACAGTGTTGAATGTGGAAGGTAAGGGGCAGAATGGTGTGTTGAGTTGGCTACTGTTTGTGGAAAGAGAAGGAGTGGGGAGTTCACTCATGCTTGAGAGCCTTCTTTGGGGCCAGGCACTGGGGACCACAGCTTCAAAGAAAGCAAGTGCTGGCTCCATGGCATTTGCGGTCTGATGGAGACAGACAATCCACATGAAAATGGGTTATATACCAGGTGGTGATAAAATACAGGTCACATATTTATGCTTAAATTGGACTGAACCCCATGAAATTGCCAATATGCAACCGCTCTGAACTCTCAACACAGCAATTTGATAAAGTCTAACCTAGTACACACACAGACAAAATGATGTCAAAAAAGAGACAGCAGCTCCTGCAAGGAAGATAGATTAAAGAGGAGAAATGCTTGGGTCGATTTTTTTTTTTTTAATCCCATGCATGTATTGCCTATTCGAAACATATTTTTAACCATCTCGTATACAGGAGCCTAACAGAGCGGGCACAGAGGCAGACGGTAGATGGGAATGCAAGGAGGAGTCAGAGCTGAGAGCAGGGAGGAGTATTTTAAATGCGAAAGTAGGCAGATGACAACGGCATACTGTCGATGGGTATGCTCAGCTTGAAACCGCAGCGCTCTTCTATTTGTGATTGAGGACAGCACAATTCCTAGCCACGGAGCAGGGGAGGTCGGTGGGCAAGGAGAGAGACGTGGGCATGATAGGGTGCCCTGGAGTCTGGACTTCAGCTCACCAGGGCACCTGCCCCAGGTGGTCCTTAGGGCCTTTCTGACCTGCACTCAATTCACTAGACAAGCACGGATTGCAAACCGCCACTTCCCATCGGCAGCCTCAGTGTCCTGAGGGCCTCCCTCCAATAAACAAACCCTGCCAACCTGCTCTTGCCGGCAGGAAGTAAAAGCCAATGTATTGTTTCAGCGCAGAGCGGAGAAGCAGCCAGGCAGCTAGGTCACGTGGCCCCAGGCAAAGGCAGCAGGAGAGGTCATGTGGGACCGAGACGAGCAAGAGGCAGAGAACCAAGTGGGACAACAGCCAAACGCACACAGAGACGGAGCCTGAGGTTCCTGAAGATCTGGCCTGGCCTGGAGCAGCCACTTGTCCCCTCTGCTCTGTGAGTGGGTGGCCAGGCCTGAGCAGACACGCATGACTTTGAACTCAGTTTGAAAGCCTGCTCTCTCCTTGCTAGCTTTGCACCCTAGGGCACAGCGATGAACATCTCGGAGCCTCCATCCTCTAGTCTGTAAAAGGCAGATGAAAACAAGCCACCTGGTTAGCGCTGATTTTATTATTACCTAGCTCCAGCCAGTCTAAACGGCAGCCCACGGGCCGCATGTGGCCCAGGATGGCTTTGAATGAGGCCTAAAACTTTCCTAAAACATGATGAGGTTTTCTTTCTTTTTTTTTTTAGCTCATCAGCTGTCGTTAGTATGAGTGTATTTCACGTGTGGCCCAAGGCCATTCTTCCAGCGTGGCCCAGGGAAGCCCCAATCTTGGACATCTCTGCTCTAGCTCTTCCTTTCAACATGTCTGTCCAACTTTTTATATTGCTCTATATGCTTATGCAAGATTACTCCCCACCTAAGCCAGTTCCCACATCCTTATTGTTCTGAATCTCCAAGAACTTTCCAGAATGGAGCCTGTTCCAAAGACAAGAGAGTATGTACTTGTACAAGGATGAACAATAGTGTCTACCTCTGAAAATTACTGTAAAATTAAATGAGATCATGTACAGGAAGGTAGCTAACATAGTTCCTAGCACTTACTAGGTTCTCAATAAACGCAGCTCATCATGATGATTCATCTGTAGATGCCATGGATATGCACCAACAAGAAGTGACGATGAACTGAAACAGCAGATTTCAGCTCCAGGCACCTGCCCAAGTAGGTCGTAGAGGGTCTACCCTTGCCTCGCTAGGGCTCTAACCTTGTCTCTGTAGAGATGACATGCATTTATACTACACTGAGCAAGGCCTGCTGCTCTGAACAACTCCAAGGGGAGCATTCCTGTTGTATTCCAGGAGCACAGTGCCCATCCCACCCCACCCAGCACCTGGAGTTGTGCAACATGGCAGGTTTGCTGGGTTATGGCAATAGCATTTGCTTCCACGGTACCTCACCCCAACTCTTTATGGTCATCTCCAGTGCACCCAGCCATCAATGCCACTCTTCCTTAGCAACGGTCACCCCACATCCAACTAGAGAGATACTCACCTACTTCTCCCCACTTCTTCTGATTCATGAATCCATTTGAAATTATCGAGAAAGGTTCGTACCTTCACTCTGAAGATGGCTCTTATTAATTGCAGACAAATGTTAAACTCACTTTTCAAATACTAAGGTTATCTGCCCAAGGACTTAAAGCAAGATAGAATTCTAGGTCTGGAGGTGAGAGGGAACTTAGAGATACCCAAGGCTGCCCCTTCTTCATTCTCAGAGGAGAAATTTAAGCTCAGAAAGGAAAAAGAAGTGAACCAAGTTCGCTCAGCCCATTAGCAGCTTTCTTCACTATTCCTCATCCCCAATTCACCCTTAAGTCCTTAGTAAGATGCTAAGGGACCTGTGGAATCACCAGGGCCTCAACTCTAAAAATCACTTCCAATAAAAAGGCACAAATGACATCAGCATCCAACCCTGCTTTCATGAGTGGCAACATCCTATGTCTTTTTCGGAATCACCGTTACCCAGTCACATGGTCAGAGTGTCAATCAAGGCACCTGCTGTCCCCAGGCCAAGGGGGACCCAGATCAACCTGTCACTCATTCCCCTAAGAATCCGCATCTCAAGGGGTAAGACACAAGGTCAGAGCTGACTCACCCTGGGCCTCCAGTGAGGCCCCACTTCCGGCATGCTCTGCCAGAGCACCCCGAAACCTACCAGTGAAATGCTTTCCAATCGAATCTAGCCAAGTCCTTCAACTCAAGCATCACAAATGCCAACGTCTACAGTGGAGAGGGAGGTAGAAGAAATCTATATGCCCATTCTGTAGAGTCCCAAGATGTGGCCACAGGTGCTAAACAGAATAACAGGCCCCAAAAGTGTCCACATCCTAACCCCTGTGACCTCTCATTGCATGTTTTGCCATGTAAGGTAACATAAAACCGACCCAAGTGCAGACGTACAGAGGCCTGTGACACACCATCAGAGACCTGCTTCCAGGCGACTCACTTCAAGTCAGTGACCCAACAACTAGCTCCCTCAAGTAAGGGGGTTGAGGGGAGCGGGGAGAGAGAGGGGGGGGGAGAGAGAGAGAGAGAGAGAGAGAGAGAGAGAGAGAGAGAGAGAGAGAGGTGAGACTTCCTGCTCCTGAAAGCACTTCAAATCTCTGAGTATGCTTACATCTGAAAAATCACTTTGCCCTTACAGTTTGCACTAGATTAATTTGCCTTCATTTAACAGTGCCCATACACTTGCTCCTAGGTATTTTCATCTGTCCAATCATCCCTTCACTGCATCCCTTCAACAAACATTAATTAAGCACATACTATTTACCAGGAGCTGGCAAGTGCAGGGACAGGGAGGCGAAACGACTCAGTCCCTGCTCTGAGGGAGATCAGGGTCAGGGTAGGAAACCAGCACCCAAGTAGACTGTCACTCAACAATAAGGTGGGCGTGTCCTAGGTGAAAGAAGCCAGTGGGCAGCTGGGGGCACAGAGGAGGGGCACCTGCCTGACTCAGCCTGGGATGTGCTGGGGAGCAGTCAGGAAAGACACCGTAGAATCTGAGTTGTTGTTTTCCAGCTGGGCTGTGGGCTTCTCATGTGACTTTCTGTGTCACACCATGCCATTCGCAATGCACAGCTCAGACAGCATGGGGCAGGACCTCCACTTAACGCACACTGGATTTCTGCACATGCATGTGTTTTAAAATATAATACAGGGGAAGCCGGGATGGCTCAGTGGCTTAAGCACTCACTTTGCAGCCCCGGGGACCGAGGATCGAATCCCGGCCCCGGCCCGTGCAGACCCATATGCTGAACTGGGGAGTGCCCCCAGATCGGTTCTCACTGGGGTGAGACCCCGGCCCAGTTCCTGCCCTGTGCAGCCCCGCGCCCACCTATGGAATGAAACTATGTGGAAAAATCGACGATGTGCAACTATGGAGACTGTTCTGGGCCCTCCCCCTTCTCTCTGTCTCTGTATCTCTCTCTCTCTGTCAAAAACAATAAAAATAAATCTTTATTAAAAAAAATATATAAATGAAGCCACTTCAAGATGAAGCCAGAGTGGCTATCCCAGAGGAACCGCCTTGCATGTCTTATACCTCAAACCTCTGGAATGTTAAATAGGACAAAATCACATTTGGAGTGGGCCTAAACAACCTTGCGTCCCAAAGAACTGTTCGCCAGGATAATAGAAAGTAGATGTTATGATACCGGTCTGAGGACTACAAGACTGAAAATTAAAAACATTGTTTAGAATTAGTGTCATTCTGTTATGTTATCAGCACCAATAGAAAGGCCTTCCTTCTATGGATCTAATTGTTCCCCTTCCCTTTCTCATAAATACCCATCACCTTTGTCTCCTAATGGGATCACTATTTGGGCATCTGCCTGAATCAGTGCTTCTGAATTAGCTATTCTTTTTTGATGTCCAATGAGTGCTTGAGGCCACTTTGGCCTTTTATTTTTAGATTCACACGTGGAAAGGATTATTGCCCCACAGATGTCTCTAGGATTTCTAAGGGGTTGCAGCTGCGTGCCAATCACATACCCATTTCAGTGCACAAAGCATAAGGTACTCACCAAATCATGTGTCCTTTGAGGGCAGGAAGCCTTGTCTTTGACCATGGCTGAACCCCCGGGGTCTGGCCTAGCAACTAGGGGTTGAGTGGATAACTGAGAGGCCAGGAGGGTAGCTGAGCTGAGGTTCTGCTCTGCGTGATGACTTTGTTCCCCCCCATTGGGGCAATGTGGGCTAACGCCTCCCTAACTTGACCAGAACCGTCCCTGACCCCACTACCGTGATTCACAAAGGGTAGCAGGATGGAGTTGGCCCGCAAGACGAGCCTTTCAGACACCTCTGTGGAGTCTCCAAATCCCATCAGTCACACGGGGGAAAAAGGCCCCAGGCCACCACTGCTAACTGACCACGATGAACAAGCACACGTGCAGAGAAAGGCTGTATTTACCAATGAAGAGGTCAGATGCCACTGAGCCTCTATCTGTCCTCTGTAGAAGCATGTTTCTACGGGGACAAATAAGGCTGCACCCAGGGCCGATTGGGAGCAGGGAAGCAAGCCCGACACAGACTACGAACCTTTCACCTTTGGGCCACAAAATAACCCTGGGGAGATGAGGAAACAGCCACCTTTAAGAGGCCTCATGAAGAAGACAGACAAGTAGAGAGACCATTACATGCCATTGTGCCTGCAGTGGTGGTGTCATCATGGGGCACGTGATGTGTCTAGGGGTCAGAGGTTAACAACCGAAGGTGGGACTAGACATTATTGCTGCAGAGGGTCTTGCAACCCAAGCGCACGTTCTAGAGCAAACAGCCTTGCTTAGCATCTCGGCTCTCCCTGTTTTGAGCTGTATTAGTAGCAAGTTACTACTCTAGGGTCTTCGTTGCTCTGAGAAATGTGAATAGTAAGAGTTTTGAGGTAATGGGGTTGTTGTAACAATTACATACATAAAGGACATGAGAACAGACCTAGGACCCAGTAAGCGCTCAGTTAACATTGGCCATTGTTATCAGGGCTAGGATCAGGGTGAGGTAAATGAGACTTATTACAGGTGTAAAATGTAAAAGGGTGTCAACTGACTCAGTAATAAAGATAAAGGGTATTTTAATGCAATATCTTTACAAGTCAAAATCAATGCAAAATAAAAAAAATCCATGGTAAAAGAAATATCAAAATTTGAAATTAAGATGGGACCTGACCCTCAGATGCCTGATCCTGTCTCTCTTGTCACTAGTCCCAGTCCTGTTGGATCCTATTATTCTTTTAAAGTTCAATATTTTGTTCATCATGGAATTATTTGCATTAATATATCTTTTTTTTTAATACTGCATTAAAATAGCATTTATCTTAACAACGGAGTTTTTCACGTGCCCTTGAATTTTGTATTCAAGGTGAATGCTTTCACTAGCTCACCCTAGTCTGGCCCCTAATACAGTTCTTTCAAATTTTTCTACAATGAGTATGTGTTGCTTTTATAATTATACAAAAAGAAGGGTAAGCTGATTGTTTTAAAGACAGGAATTATTAAAATAAGGCTCGATCAGAAGGCATTTAGTCTAGCTTGAAAGCCAAACCAGACACATTCAAGTATAAGACCACAAAACAATACATGATCAAGCACCTGTTCAATGAAACAGTGGGTGTTACACTTGCAAGAATTCTGATCGGGGTGAGAGAAGGGAAGGCTGGTGTTTTCCAGAAAGGGTCAGAAGAGCAGAAGGTGGAATTTGGGCCTCAGAGCACGGGAAGACATTCACAGGGGCAGCAATCACATGGTAGTCTATGTTCCCAGCAGCTCCTGCAGAGCAACTCACCAAAACGTGCAAAGGGACAACCAGCACATGTGCACTGAGTGAGGAGGCTCAGCTCAGCTGCTTGTAGACAGGCGAAAGGGTCCTGGAGGTTATGTCAGGCTGGCCACACAGGGGACACTTCCAAGGCTATTGCTGAGGCTGCAGAAGAGGAACCCTGGCCAGGGAGGTGACCACCCTGGGGCTGCAGCAGGCAGCTCAGCATAGCTGTCTCTGCCATTCACCGACACACTGCAAACCCCAGCTCTGCTTGCCCATGAAGATGAGCAGAAAGAAACCTGCCTCTCAACTCGAGGCTGCTTGGAGGGTTCCGATCCCAGAACCAGAATCACAGACACCTTGGAGCCCTGGTTGTCCTAAAGGAGCAAACACCCAGAGTTGTACCTCTAGACCCTCAGTCTGGGCACGGGCTGTGGTCTGCACTCACTGATTGTAGACCAAGCCACGCTCAGACCCCACTTTTTCTCCCAAGCCCCTCCAAGTTCCAAGGAAAATCTCCTTTATTAGAAAGACGTTTTGAATAAGACGCAGCAAGGTGAGGACAATCTGTTCTCCAATAGGTCCAAGGAAGCAGAGATCACTAAGAAAGACCTGAATCCCAATTTAAGCTTGTGAGCAAACTGCTAGATCTCCTTATGCCTCAGTTACCTTATCAAGAAAAAGGGGATGGGGATGCTGGGATAGCTCAGCAGTTGAGTGCTTGCCTTGAAATCGCAAGGTCTGGGGTTCGAGTTCCACCCCAGCTCATGCAAACCCTATATGCTGAACTGCAGTGCAATTGGTAATTGCTAAGATGGCTCACAGCGAAGGTTCTTGCCTCCCACATGGGAGGCCCCCAGTTTGGTTCCCGCCCTGTGTGGCCCCACATCCACCTGTGTAGAATGAAACCATGTCACAACTAATGATGTACAACTATGGAGACTGCTCTGAGCCCTCCCCCTCCTCTCTCTCGCTCACCTTCTCTCAAAACAATAAAATAAATCTATTTTTAAAGGGGGTCACCCCACTGCTGACACCTTATTGGTTAAATGGGGACACCAACAGCACATCCCGGTGTCACAAGAATGAGAAGAAAACGAGCTAGTGCGGGTAAAGCAAGCATTTAGCCCAATGCCTGGCGCATGACAAGTGTTCACTATCTGAGCGCTCTGTGTATTATCATTTGTAACCATTGCTATCATCATCGTCATTACTATCAGGGTGTAAGGACAAGAAGTGGATTGTGCATGTAAGGCCCCCGTCACTGTCCCTGTCTGGCACGTGGCAGGAGCAAACAAACAGCAGGTATGGTCACAGGGATGGCAGTGAGGAAATGGTAAAATCCATGAGGCATTTCAAAGAGGAAAGTTAAAATAATATTTCTAAGCGGCAATCTGTAAGCACACTTTAAAGATAAAATGCCGTTCTAATTAGCAGCATTATTTGTACATAAACAAGTTATCTAGCCAAGGCAAGAAAACAGTGTGTTCTCAAGTGGATTAAACCACCCCCACCCCACATCCCAGTTCCTCTTTTTGCTCCTCATTTGCTTGGTGAATGCTTTCCCCTGCGATTGCTACCCAGTCAGTTTTCAGCCCAGCCCAGACAGGATTCAGAACTCCAGGCATCAGGTGTAGTAGCTCTGGACCCTACCTCACAGTGACTGCCAGGATAATTAGCCATTACTCCCAAAGAAATGGAAAGCTCGCTGCTTGTCAGCTGAAACCACAAAATTGTATTATACTTCTACCCATGGTTGGTTTGGTTCAGAACATTTAGCCTCTGATTGTCAAGGAAACTTTCATAAACTCTACTCTGGACCAGAAACTTGGGTAAATGTTCACTGTAGGAGACAGGCCAGTCAGTGTTGTAAAACAGCTCCCTGCAGTCTTCAATGTGTTGGGGACAGTTTATAAATAAAGAATGAAAAAGCAGCCTCATGCCCCCCATGCCCAGCCCCCCCCCCCCCCCCCCCCCCCCCCCCCCCCCCCCCCCCCCCCCCCCCCCCCCCCCCCCCAGCAGCTGCTGAGCTCAGTGATGCTGGAATCACACAACCTTGCAGTTGGAAGGGGTCTGGCAGGCCTACAGATAGATGTCAGCCCTGCCTCCCTAAGGCTGCCTACTAACTTCCCTTCCAATTTCAGATGCAGTTCCGGCCTCTAGAGGTTGCGCAGACCTTTCCTTCTTGCCTGGAGACCGACTTTCGGACTCCTTTTCCTTTTCCAGCATGCAGCCAGGGGTCTTGGGAATATGTGATGATTCCCACTGAAGCAGACCTCTCATTAAGCAGAGGGGCTTCCAGCACCCTGTAGGGAAGAGGAGGCTTTCTCTGGGGCCCCAGGAGAACAGAAAGAAGCCTTGGCTGGGACTGGAGACACTGGTATGAGACCTGGCTCCACTATGAACCCAGTCTCTTCATCCCTCACTTCCCTGTCTGTAAGAAAGAGGAAGAATAAGGGATAATCCCAATCTGCCTCCTTTAAAGAATTTTCAAGTGAAATAATGGACGTAAATACTCCAAGACCACCTCTAGCCCAATTGCATGGTACACTGTGCAGTGTACTTTATAAAAATCCAGGGGAAGCTGGGATGGCTCAGCAGGTTAAGCGTTCACTTTGCAGCACTGGAGACAGAGGTCTCTACAATGAAGGATTAATAATTTAAAGGAAAAATGAGCTCACCATGCCTGTTGTTTTAGAAGCACGGGTGTAAGTAGGAAGAGAGCAGCCTCAAAGTCTGGGTGACCTTCTACCCAGACCCGGCCTCTGGCCTTCATTAGCTGCATGCATTCACACACTCATTGAAACTCTTTAGACTTAGTTTCCTCATCTGAAAAATGGGAGCCCCACCCCCACCCTCATACCTGCCCTGTGTTATTTTTCTAACAAGTCCAGAAATTAACTAGGTAGAAAACACCTTGCACAGTGTAGGTGATTAATGAATATAAACTTGAAGTTTGCCATATTATGATTTCAGTACAAGGTGGGAGCTTCATGTCTAGGGCACACAGTAGGTGTTGATTAAATGTAAGATTCGAGTTTTCCATTTAGAGTTTCTGAATAACCAAGGGGAACATGGATTCTGGAGCCAAGAGGTCCCATGCTTATTGGCTCTATGAGATCAGGTAAATTAATTCATGTTCCAACCCTCAGTGGTGACAGGGGAATAAATACCCATGGTGTAACCCACGATGTCGTAAGAGCAAAAGAAAATGAAGTACACAGAACGCATCATGCACGGTGCTTGGCGCTAGTTCAGTGCTCAGTAAATCGCGTAGCTGCTGTAACACTAAGGTCACGATTGCTAACGTCATGATGCTCCATGCTACTCGCCTGCCAGGGGCCGCAGGGCTCTCCTCGGTGTCAGCCCAGCACGACCGAGCACAGCTACCAAGTCTGGACACGTCAGGGAGCCGCCGCAGCTCAGTGCTGCTCTGGCTCAGTGCTGCTCTGTCTCAGGGCTCCTCCCTCTCACCTCCGAGTGTGTGCTCACCACCTTACCAAGCAGCTTCAGATTCATTAACATCTCATCAGGCCTAATTGGCTGCGATTCAGTAGGCTGGGCTCTGGAAGCAGTCCTTCCAGGATGGGGCAGTGGCTGCCAGAATCCCCCCAGAAGCATACCAATGGCCTTTGGGGACCAGCCCCTGGATGGGGGGAGAGGGAGGGCCAGAGTTGGGTCCTCTAAGAAACCTGTGTTCCCAGCCCTTAAGGCCACCACAGGACCTGAATGGTGGGTTGAAAGAACAGAGTGATCAAGCATGGATCCATTCAGCATATACTTAGTGAGCACCTACTATGTTTCAGGCACTGGGGCTAGGTGTTAGAGCTACAACTATGAATAGAACAGATGGCCCCCTGCCCTCATCTATTAGAGTCGGGGGCAGGGGCGGGGCTTATACCAAAAAAGCAAGTGAACGAACTCATCAAAATGATGATCAGCATTTATTAAATACCTGGGGTGTGTCAGGCTCTGCCCTCCTGAATGACCTTGTGAGGTAACTTCCTATTATTATCCCCATTGTAGAGAAAAGGAAAATGCCCAAGAAGTTGGCCCACTATCTCGGTGGTTGGTCAAGTGATGAAGCCAGGATCCTCACCTCAGCAAACGGCCATGGAATGAACGAACAATCACCAGACGCTGAGATAGTAGATTCCAACTGAGTTCTCCCAGGCTAACCTCACACCACATCATAAACAAGCAAGATGATGCTCACCAGCTGCTCTAGTATGCCAGATGCATTCCAAAGCTGGGAAATAACAATTTCCAAACACGGGGTAATTCAGCCAGCTAAGGCAGCGGCTCTATAAACACCACCAGGAGCCAAGGCGAATTTATTGGAGAGATATCACATGGTCTATGTTGTTTTCCATAGTAGTTGTGTCTATGTGTATCTGGGTGCATAAAAGTCTGGCTCTCAGAATGACTCTTCAAAGTCGGCCTTATGATTATAAGTTTAGAGATGAGAAAACCAAGGACAAGATTGGTTTCACAATCTGGCACAATCTTAAAACCAGTCAGAGAACATACGAGGATGTGAACAGCAAGAGGAGCCCATTTTCTACTATTACCATAGACAATGATGAGCATTAAGTCTTCAATAACTATTGATGAGAAAAATTGGTACGGTAAAATTAAAATACCAGGGAGCCATCTGGTATTTCCTCTTGCCCTGGTATTTTAATTTTATCATACCGATTTCTCTCATCAGTAATTAAAGACTTAATACATTACGATGTTGCTATAAATGGACATTGTTCTCTTGCTACTTAAATCTGGAGACAGAAATAATACGAGTGGTAACAAGTCCACACACTTCCATAGGTCTTCCCGAGAGGTCTCTGACTTATGGTGTCTTAGCTAACCCCCCAACCGCCTTGAGAAGTGGGCATGGGTACATTTTACCCACAATGAAAGCTGTGATCCTAAAATAGTGAAAGCAGTAAGGACAAACATTTATGAAGCCTGTGCCTTATGCCAAGCATTTTGCCCATTATGCCATTTAATCCACTCATATGAAGATGTCAGGGTGCCCATTGTTCAGAAGAGCAGAGTGGGGCTCAGGGAAGTTAAATGACTCATCCAAGGTCATACAGCTTGTCATTAGAGCCCACATTCAAACTCAATGACATGCACTCAACCACCATGGTATCCTGACTCTCCCATGGATAGCCAAGGGCTCAAATTAAGCCCATCAAAGTCCCATCAGATATCTGCCAGGTCATTGGGATTTGGGGCTTGTTACACACTCTTGTGAAGACTTTATTGATGCCACACTCAGTTCTGAGCAAAGATGCATCTTGGTCTCAGCTAACCCATGTCCTACTGTCTCTTCTGTCTCCTGTTGCCTGTGGGAAAATCCAATCACCACAGTGGACCTGCCTTCCAGAGACGCTCACTTTGCAATCCCATTCAAATCCTAGAGCTAGAGTGGTATCAGGAGAAAAGCCTACACAATACCCGGAAGGCACATGTTCAAGCATGACCCTCTACTCCCTGCTCATTGAAGAAGCAGGCACAATAGCTTCCTGCTGCTTAGCTATTGTGTCCAGTAAGAGTCGTTGAGTGGCGTGCGAGACCACTTGTAGCCACAGAATAGCTATTCGGTTGGTTGGTTAGTTGGCTGTTCATTTTTTGAAATGAAATGAGCTTTTAATTTAAACATAGCATCCAACAAAATAATCCAAAAGTGAATAAGGAGGTAACAGCTGAAGTGTAGAGAGGCTGCGGTGGGGTGAGGGATATGGCTGGGGAGACTCAGAGTGGAGGAAAAGAAAAAGGGGGTGAGGAGGGGAGAGGACTGGAGACAGAAATGGCAGAAGATGGAGAAGAAAAGGCAGGACAGAAGGAGGGAGACAGTAAAGGAGAAAATTAGATGTGGCAGAGAGATTAGTAGGGAAATGAAAAATGATAATGACAAAAGGAAATTATTAGTGTGTAGCTGAATCATAAAACTTTCATGTTTGTAGGAAACTCGCGGCTCCAGGATTTAACAAAAGGTGTTTAAACTTGCCAGACGGGGGAAGCAGCTGACTTCTGGAATATGTTTAAGTAAGGAGGTCACAGTGCCTTCTAATTTGAGGCCAGAAAAACAACAGTTTGCCTCAGAGGTGAAAATAAAGGCACAAGAGTTCACAGATTGAGCAGGATCCACCCAAGAGTAACGACAAGAGCCCCCAGAGCGTATCATCTGGTGGTGAGCGGCAGGCCAGGGGATGCAGAGGCTCACAGGTGGAGATGCTGCCTTGCTTCGGAGAAATCTTGCTGCAAACCCTGGAGATTTGTAGGCCGGGGCCTTGGGCAGGGTTGCAATGACGTGATGTATTCGAGGCAGTGGAAGTTTCCTCCGAATGAAAAAGGCAGGAGGCTCAAGCAAGTCGGGCAAAGCAAGCTCGCAGCCAGGGCCCGGAGTCACCCACTCAGCAGCCTCTCTGACTTGCACGACGCTGTCTGGCTCCACGTCACCACTGTTCTCAGCCCAACCTTCTTTCTGCACACTCACCATGGGGGGTGGGGAGTGGAAGGATGCAGACTTCCAGAACCCCTCCCCCATGACAGCCACTAGCATAGAACCGCGTGGCAGCTGAGAGCTGAGTTCAAATCCAGCCTCAGATTCTCACTAATTGGATGACTTGGGGCAAGTCACTCCACCTTCTAGCACCTCCGTTTCTTCACTGCTATGACAGAAATAACAATGTGTAAAGCTAAAATGAAATGCTTGGTGCACCGGCCGGCCTAGACAGGAAAGCTACTGCTAGTATTTATTCTTGTTATTTGGGTAAATTTCCTTTCTGTCTTTTTTTCCTCTCTGCATGTAAATGTGGCCTGGGCAATGTACCCAGCATAGGCAGAAGGATTTTTTCAGGCCATTAACAAAACGGTAACACTTCCTAAATTCAATCTTCAGACCACTTTGCCCTCTGATCCAAGAGGAGCATTAGGGCCCATCTCTAACTCTCCCTTTCAATCAACTGAAGCGCCCGGGGAGGTTCTGTTCAGCTGCACAGTCAAGCCGGACGGACTGCAAAGGACACAGAGAGAATGCCACCAGCAGACATGCGCCATGACAGCTGTTAACAACGGCCCCAAGGAAGAACTCCAACCTCACTCAGAGTCATGTCCCCAACGAGAACCTGGTCCACTTGACTCTTCCTTCCCACTAAAAAAAAAAATGAGAAACTGTGACATTGATTCCTTTCCTATTTTCCTCTCATATGGAGGAACCCCCGGACCTTTGCACAGGCTGCCCCCTCTCTTGCGTTGATCTTTCTCATATCACACCCTTTCCTGTTTGCTCTGCCTGTTCTCAAATGGCTCCTTCTCAGTGAAGCACTCTCAGATGGCTCTACTGCAAACGGAAACCCCACCATACCATCACCTAACCCTCGCTTTTGCCCTTCCCGGCTCCATTTTTTCCTAGTGTTTACCACCAGCTGACATAGGACATACTGTACTTGTGCATGCCTATGTCTGCTTCCCCCTGCACTAGATTATAGCCACAGAAAAGACAGGTTTTGCTGATTTGGGGAGAGAAATAGGTATGATGCACTCAGAGCCTATAGAAGGTCCTTAAACAGTAATTGTTGCATGAGAGAATGAGTTATTTATAGCTCCCCCAACCCTGGCATTGGCATGAAGGCAGAAGAGACTTTATAAAAAGAAGTTGTCCATGTTCTAGATAAAGCAACTGAGGCCCAGAGAGGTGAAGGGACTTGTCCAAGATTTCAAAGCCAAGGTTAGTAGTTCAGCTGCAAGAACACCCACGTATCAATGTTAGACTACGCTAACCTTCCTCTCAGTGCTCCAGGGGGTATTCAGCTAGCCTTGTATCAGAAACAACCCCCACAATGGCAACAGCAGGGTGAGAGCCTGGCTTGCCATGCCTGGGTCAGCACTGACTAGCTGGGTGAGGCTGGCATATCTCTCAGTGATTCCATCTGCAAAACGGAGCAATAAATCCTGCTCTTAGCACCAGCCAGTGCTGCTCTGAGCATCAGTAGACTGTTTTGGAAAGTTTCTGGGCTTGCAGGGTGGGAAGGAACCTAGTGAGACAGACAGGAGGAAGCCTTGCTGGTGTGTTGCTGGGAATGCTAAAGTCAGCATGCTCCCAGTGAGGGCTGGCCCCGATGCCTCTGTGACTTCCTTTTCAGATGCCTCCCCCCACTCCCCCAACCAGCTGCCACAAGCAAGGGGATGCTGTCTCAGTCAAGGACCGAACAGGAGATGCTGCTGCACCCACGAGCCAAGCACTTTGCCTGCTGGTTCCTCCCCTCTCCTTCCTCCAGGCACTTCTGAGACACCATGTGCCCTGGACGGAGGACTGTCCACGTTTCCCACTGCCTAGGCCTGGACCAATCTGTCCAGAAAACATCCCCTTTCACATCTGCATGGCCTCCCCACTGAGAAGCACAGGTGGATGGAAACGTCTTACAAAGAGCTCCTCTTAAGGATGCTACTGAGGCACCTCTGGTTTTCTGTGGAGTCACTGAAAATGCCACAATCATCACTGGGGACTGACATGTGTGTTCTGCATGCCCATGCCAGACCTGTGCCAGGCACCCCATGTAGCATATAGTATTGCGTACTCCTCACAACCACTCTATGAGGCCAGCACTCTTGTTATACCCATTTCAAAGATGAGAAAACGGAGGCATGGGGTTTTAACTATAGGGTTGCCCAAAACGTAGTTGCGGTTTTCGGTGACTAAATGAAAGGCGATTTTTTAATGAAAAACAAAAACTTTATTCAACAATGCATTGTCCATTTTGTTCAATTATCTTCTGCCATCTTTCAGGCAACTGCATGATTCCACAGCTCAAAATATTTTCTATCCTTTTTGGCAAAAAACTGTTCCAAGGGCGATTTGATATCTTCATCAAAGGTAAGTGTTTTACCATTCAAGGCGTTTTGCAAAGAATGAAATAAATGGTAATCTGATAGTGCAATGTCTGATGAATATGGTGGGTATGATAACAAACCCCATCCAAGATCCAACAACTTTTGACAGGTGACCAAACTTGTACATGGTCTAGTGTTATCGTGGTGGAAGACAACACCTCTGTGATTCACCAATTCTGGACACTTTTGTTTGATGGCATCATTTAATTTATCCAATTGATGACAGCACACATCCGAATCAAATATTCGGTTCCTGGGAAGCAGTTCAAAATGCCTTTGAAATCCCACCTTTCTTTGGGTGGGAATGCCTTGAATGGTAAAACATTTACCTTTGATGAAGATACCAAATCATTCTTGGAACAGTTTTTTTGTCAAAGAAGAAATTTTTTGAGCCTGGCATCATGAAGTGGCCTAAAAGATGGCAAAAGAATAAAATGGACAACACATTGTTGAATAGAGTTTTTGTTTTCCATTAAAATAATCCCCTTTCATTTACTCACAAAAAAATGCAATTCCTTTTTGGCCAACCCAATAAATTTCCCAAAGTTGCACAGTCAGTATGTGTGGCAAAGCAACAATTCAAAGCCAGGCAGTCAACATAGTGGGAAAAGAGCGCAAGGGTGATGGCTATCTATCCAATATGAATGTGTGCTTCCCTTTACATAGTGTGGCACTGTTGCTAGGAGATGGCTGTCCAGCCAAGGACTACATTTCCCAGCACCCTTTGCTTCTGGCTTTGGCCATGTGACTAATTGTTACCAATAGAAAGTAAACCAGTGTTTTTAAGAGGTGAAAAACCTATCTCCATCCCTCCCAGGCCTGGTTGCAAAACATTCTAAGGCAAGCTTGTCCAACCTGTGGCCCAAGAGCTGCACGCGGCCCAGGGTGGCTTTGAATGAAGCCCAACACAAATCCATAAACTTTCTTAAAACCTTATGAGGCTACTTTAGCTCGTCAGCTACCATTAGTGTTGCTGTATTTGATGTGTGGCCCAGACAGTTCTTCTTCCAGTGTGGCCCCCAAGAAGCCAAAAGGTTGCACACCGTGGTTCTAAGGTACTGATGGATGGCAGAACCTAACGATGGCAGAGATCGGGTCCTTAAATCCCCGCCCAACAGGAAGCTGCTGGTTGACCTGCACTGGACCATTGGATGAGTGAGAAATAAGCCTTCATGTTAAGTTAGAGGTCTGCAAACTTTTTTCTGTCCAAGGTCAGAGAGCAAATATTTTCAGCTCTTATGGACCACACAGTCTCTGGAACAATGACCCAACTATGCCATTATAGCTTGAAAGCTTCCACAGACAATCTGTAAACAGAATGGGATCTCAGGGACCCACCCAAAGATGGGTGATCTTTCCTCACCAAAGCTTGAGCAGACCATGAATCCAGGCCACAGGCATCGCAAGGGGTGATCCCCAAAGAGAACATTCTTATTTCCCAGCCTAATTGCACATCCTCCCAAAGGCTTTAGTTATGTAGATTCAAGTGAAAAACGGCATTTTAAAAAGAAGACAGCGATGCTGAATAAAACATTAAATAGAAAAACCCAATGCAGCCCTTAAAAGTTAATGTCCCAACATTTGTTTTTAGGATGAAGCATATGTCTCGCCTCATCTGTGATTAAAAAGTTCCCTGGTTCATTCACGCAGTGGCTTTTTTCATTGCTTGCCCAATGCAACCAGTTAAAGCAGAAACTCCACAGAGGCCACCGGGTCTTAAGCACTGACCGCTGGTGGTGGAAACTGGGCACAAGGCAAGGGGCTGAGCGGGGCTGCCCACGGACCGGAAGAAATAACTTCAGAGACTTTCCAAGTAATCTTCAGGTTCTTGGGCAAATTTTCTTTTCCTTTCTGATCACTAAATGTTATGCAATGGCATTTCACCTGTCACTCAGTGTTACCCTCAGTTCTTGCACAGTGCATAATAGACACATGCAGGGGCCCCTTCTGCCTGTCTTGCTCCTTGCAGTGATGTGATTGCATTAGCAGTATCTCTGCACGTGCCAGGCGGCCTCCCTGGGAGGCCCTGAGGTGGTGAGGCCCCCCAATGGGCCAGGGTATGCTCAGTCCTCGCCATTGCCCTGGGGGGAGGGAGGCGGAAAATCCAGGAGGGTCTTAGATTTGATTTCTGTCCAATGAACAAGGACTAGGCATTCCAGACAGAAGCGCTTCGTCACCGTCACAGGTGCTTTCTACTGACATTCTGTCTTAAGCCCAAGACTTTCTCTTTTGTGCTTTTAGAGTGATGAATTACAAAGGGGCCTCACCCATCTTTCTCTTTGTTCTCATCTCCTCCTTCCTCTTTCTTTGCTGAATCTCTACGCTCAGGCCAGGAGGCATTAGATAGAAACTTAGGTGCAGGCTGATTATCTATTAACTGGGCACATAGTCACTGACATGTACAATCTCTGATGCTATTTAAGGTTCTGGAGATACAGCAGTGAGCAAAACAGTCGCTGCTATCAAGGTTCCTACAGTTTAGTGGGAAAAACAATAAATAAGTTTAGAACTTGTTACCAAAAGAAGCTTTTTAAAGGCAAGCCTCTTTGGTCTTATGTCTCATGTGTTGTTCAGGGGTGGGTTCTGCCACACTGGCTGCTGACATAAAAATATGCCGAGGCCAGGGAGAAACATGAACTTGAGAAACTGGTTTGGGACCCTGGGATCAGAGAGAAAAAGGCCTAGGCCGGAATCTTTCTCAATTCACATCATGTCTCAGCTCTCCAACCTCCAATGGCCTCTGTCCCTGGCTCAATAAAAATCTAAATCCTCAACGTGACCTTCAAGATGCCACATGATCTGCCTCTGCTACTTCTCTGAACACATCCTCTGTTCCTGCTCTCCATTCTATTGGCTTCTTTGTTGTTCTCCACACACAGACACCTCAGGGCCTTTGTACCTGCTATGCCCTGATGGTTCTTCTCCTAGATATTCAGGCAGCTGCCCCTCTCATTTCAAAGAATTATCAGTACTTCAAAAGGTCTTTCCTAGCTAAACAGCTCTAGTCTTTGCCCTGAAGCTATAAACTGAATGAACCCCCCCCCCCCAATTCATGTTAAAATCCTAACCCCAAGGGGATGGTATTAGGAGGTTAGGCCTTTGGAAGGTAATTAGGTGATGAGGGTGGAGTCCGCACAAATAGGGTTAGTGCCCTTATGAAAGCTATTAGAGAATGCTCACTCTCCTCTGTCTCTCTCCCCATGTTCCCCACTGTGAGGACACAGCAAGATGGACATCTATCTATAAGCCAGCAAGTAGGTCCTCCCCAGGAACTGAATCTGATCTGCTGACAACTTGATCTTGGACTTCCCAGCCTCTAGAACCATCATGAATAAATGTTTGTTGTTTAAGCCACAAGTCCTGGGTCATTTGTTATAGCAGCCCGAATGGACTCAGACAATTGCTTTCACTTTTTTCTTGCCAGCCCATATCACACCCTAACAGTCGGTTTTCTATGTGGTCACCGAGGACGCTTCTGGAAGGTAAATAGGACGCTTAGCACTCGCTCCACCAAGGTTTGGAAATCTCCAGTGACTTCTAGCTGCTCTTCAGATAAAGATGCAGGTCCCAACAGTGGCCGGCGAGTCCCTGCTAGGCCTCGCACCCGCCCACGCTCCACCTCACCCCCAAGCTCTGGAGTCGCCCGCATGTTTTCAGATGTTTGGTACAGTCCCTTCTGCCACAGGCTTTGCCCAGGCTGCTCCATTCTCTGGAACGCTCTTTCCTCTTCACCCAGTCACCGCCCTCTAGTCTTCATACCCCAGTGTCAGGCCATGTCCTCAGGAAACCTCCTTGACGGACCTCTACCATCTGCTCTCGTAATGCAGATGGATGGGTGTCCCAACAAACTCACTGAACGCTAAAAGCGTTTTAAGTCAAATATGCATTTATCCACCAAACCTAGCGAAGGCCATCGCTTAGCCTAGCCGGCCTTACCTGTGCTCAGAACACCTGGCAGGAGGCTAAGGTTGGGCAAACTCGTCTATCACAACGACTCCAACTGCAGCGTATCAGCTGTTTACCCTCACGATCATGACCGCTGTCCAGCGTCATGCTGGAGTCCCGTAGTGCATCGTACCACCCGGGAAAAGACCGACATTCAACACTTGAAGTTCGGTTTCTACTCAATGCATGTTGCCTTTGCACCACCATAAAGTTGAAAAATTGTCAGTCAAACCATCATATGGGGCCATCTGTACTTATTACAGGACATTGTATATTTATTTGGTTGATCCCTTTTTCCCATATTTGCTTCTCCCCTTCTAGGCAGCAAGCTCCAGGCAAGCAGAGAGAGCCTGTGTTGGCTCCCATTGTACTCTCAAGCCCAGCACACAGTAGGCTTTCAAGAATTACATGAATGGGGATGCGAGGATAGCTCAGTGGTTGAGTGCTTGCCTCGTAACACAGAGGTCCAGGGTTCAATTCCCAGCCATGCAAACCCATATGCTGAACTGCAGCACAACTGGTAACCACCCCACGTCCACTAGTGTCACAACTAATGATGTACAACTATGGAGACTGCTCTGGGCCCTCCCCTCATCTACCTACCTACCTACCTACCTACCTACCTATCTCTAACAATAAAATTAATCTTTTTTAAAAGAGAATTACATAAATAAATAACCAAAGAAACATGACTTTCAAACAAGCTACTTATAGCTTGCTGGGCCTCAGATAATCATCGCTAAGCCAAAAGGATGCGAAGCTTCAAAGAGATGAACCTTATGATGATGCTTTGCAAATAGAAATGGGCACATATTGTACAAATTAAGTGGTTATTTAAAGACTCGGGCCCGCCCACCTCTAGGTCTCCCATCTGATCCATTGAATTTGAAACCTTCCACAGAAACACTTCAATCCAATACCACCTCTGCTAAGTTTCCTTAGTAGCCTTTTGCATTATGAAAGGGCTAATCTCATAGGATCACCTCACCAAACCAACTGGGCAGTTACTGTGTGCTCTAAATTTTTACATAAATTTACACACCCAAGCCTTGCAACCTATCACTATCCTCATTGTATAAATGGGAAAACTGAGTCATGAAGCACAAAGGCGACTTTTCAACAGACACACAACTAGAAAGTGGTGGATTCGGGGTTTGAACCCAGGCATTCTCACTTCAGTCTGTGCCTGAACCATCATGCAGCAGTGGGAAAACACAAATGACAAATAAGAAAACTAAGGCCTGGAGAGGTTTAGTTGGCTGTCGCATGTTCTGCCTGACTCCAGTCTCCTCATACGAGACCTCTGTTCACATGAAAGAAACAACGTCCAATGTCTTTGCCCAATGGAGCCCCTGAACCCGTCAGCAAGCCACACCCCCACCCCGGCACACCCAAGACACCCGATGCCCCAGCTGGTCGGCACGTCCATGCCTGGGCGTATGTTTACCCCTGTTTGGGGTGTGTATCTGGGATTTTCTCAGTTGTACATCCCTGGTGCCACCAACAGTCATGCCAACCTTGAGCTGTGGCTAATTCCATGTACATTTACCAGGTTTCTACCACATGAAACTTTACAGAGAGCAGAGATTACAGAGGGGGCTTTAGTCAGATAGGCCGGGGCTCAAATCCATCTTTCCCTCCCTCCCTCCCCACCTCCCTCTCTCCCTTCCCACCTCCCCACCTCCCTCCCTCCCTCCCCACCTCCCTCCCTTCCTTCCCACCTACCCACCTCCCTCCCTCCACATCTCCTTCCCTCCCTCTCCCCCCACCTCCTTCCCCCACTCCTTCTCTTCCTTCCCTCTGTTAACAAATATTGTGAAACTGTGGCTCTATGGTGGAGCTGCCCTATACACACGCAGGACACCAAGGTGAACCTAAGAGACAGGCGCTGCCATCAGGAGCTCAGAACCCCGTAGGAGAGACTGACATGAAGACACTAAACACATAAACAGGAAAGCTGGCACTTGTGCTTCATGCAGTGATGGGGATAAACAGGGGGTGTGGCATGAGGAAGCTGAGAGTGGGGTGCTGGAGAGATCTGCAGATGGGGTCGTGAGCTGTTTCTGACAACTCTCACGCCTTTGCGTAAGTCTCTCGGCCCCTGCAAGCTTCAGTCTCCTAATCTGTGAGAGGCGAAGGTCACAGCTACTGCACCTGGGAAATGCTCAGCCATGAAAGCGATGCTTTTGTTAAGCCGGGTGCGAGGCATTTGGGCGTGAACACCTCATGCCATCCAGGAGGGGAGACAGACTACGTGGAGGCGCGGGGCTGCCACCATCCGCGCTCTAGAGCCCTGCCCCATTCATCCTGACTCAGCCTTCCGTGCACTGAGTCCTTGCTGGGTCCCTCCCCACCCGCACTGGCCAATCCTCCAGCCCTGCCCTGCCCAGCAGCCCACCTTAAGAGAGGCAAGAGGTGGCCTCCTGTTCCCACTGCGCAGGGTCGTTGAGCAGAGAGGAGACAGGCAGATGGGCCCACTTTCTGCTCCAGGCCAAGCAAGCAGCAAGGAGCACCTGCCGGACAACCTCGGAAGGGCCAGAACCTGGGCGTGGATGGACCTCTGCAGGAAGATGAGTGATGCAGACAGTTCTCCGTCCTCGCGGACCAAATCCTATGGCTCCCAGATATGACGGCCCTTTCAGGCTGTGATTCGGGGTGGGTTTGTAACTTCCATCAAAACGGGCTCCGATAGAATGGAGCCAGGCTCTGGGGAAAAGGATTATGACCTGCTGGCTAATGGTCAAGCTCAAGAGCCATGAGGGTTTTAATAGTTGCAGATGGGAGAAAATGGGTGTAGCTATACAAGAGCTTGATTCCTTTTTTAAGAAAAGATTTTTATTAAAATATAGCTAACATACAACATTGTGTCAGCTTCGGGGTACACCACAGTTATGCCACATGTATACACCTGAAGAAGCGATCACTCTGATAAGCCCAGCAACCATCTGACACTGCCCTGCTACCACAATCTTATTGACTGTATTTCCTACGCTGGACATTACATCCCCGTGACTTATTGGTTCTATGCCTGGAAATTTGAACGTCTTATTCCCCTTTACCTTCCCACCACCCCCTCCTTTTTAAAATTTTCTATTACAATTGGCATTCAATATTTTATATTAATTTCCGGTGTATGGCATAGTGGTTAGACATTCATATAATTTAAGAAGTGATCCCCCTGATTAGTCTAGTACCCACCCGGCACTAAGCATAGTTATCACCATATTACTGACTATATTCCCTATGCTTTACTTACATCCCATGACTATTTTGTGACTACCAATTTCTACTTCCTAATCCTTTACCTTTTCAGCCTGCCTCCCAAGTCCCCTCCCATCTACCGCCACAATTGCATTCTTAAAGATTCCCAAAATCTAGGTATCCCTGGCATCGCCACCATAAACACACACACATATTTTAGAGATTTATATACAAACACACATATATAGATACACATATAGACACATGCATGTATAAAAAGCTATAAACATATAGCTTGTATAGACACACATATATAATGCACACAGACATAATACATAGACATACATGCAAGCATGCATATATAGAGATATATGGATGTATAGACAGAGACATTCACACATACATGTAGAGAGACACACACATACTCATACGTATATGTGGTCACACACACAGCCATGTCCTGCTTGCTGTTCTACCATATCACATTCATTCTAAAATGATCTTCAGTGGTCTTCCATGAATAATAAACTTATCCGAGCCCGAAGACCTCTACAATTCGACCCCACCCTCCCTACATTCAACCATTTCTTGAACATTTTTGCTTTTCTTTGCATATTCTACGGTGGTGTTTTCCCAACTTCCATCATTCGAAAACCATCTTCGCGATGTCTGCCTTATTGACGAACTGCCTGTGTTATTAATAACTTCATATTTTAAAAATTAAGTTACTTTCACTTAAATAAATTAGTTTTGGAAGATACTTTTATTCACAGCCCCATAAATGAAACACCATGTCATTCACCATGACTTAAAGGCAGCCACAAGACAAAAACAATGAACACAAAATAATGCTGGTCAATTCTAGCTGGGGACAGGAGCCTGCCAAAGACCTTGAAGCAGAGACCTGCTGACATTTTGTTAAGAAGGGAGAAAAGCTGGTGACAGAGATGGGACAATGCTTACTAACTTTGTCCTGGACATCATTGAGAAAACTAGAATTTTGAAAGGGAATCGGTGATGCTGTTGATTAAATCTGGTGTGGGTGTGGCCCCTGCATTCATCTCCAAGAACCGCCAGTTGCAGCCCACACTTTGAGAACCAGGGGGTGAGTGTTCAGTGATTTGGGGGCTGGGAGCCACCCATGTGAGTGCCACTCCCACAGATTCCACATGGGTGCTTCGTCCTCCTCCCAGGGCATCCCAGGAAGTATCAACACTGGCTTTTCAAATCCTGTACAACGTGGGTGTTTAGCTTCATCCTCACGTCCCACCGTGTGTCCCTACTCACTTTCTCTCACACTCCTCTGCACGTATCGCAGCCTCTGGGCAAACTGCCCTTCTCCGCGTCCCCCCTAAATAAGTCCCAGGCTTCCACACCTCCCTGCCTCTGCTCCATCTAAAATGCCCTCCCCACCCTTCAAGTCACATCTTAGGTGTCACCTCCCCTATGTCGCCTCCCTGCCTTCTCCTGGGAAGCCTAAGAATCTGCATTTCCAGGTCACATTGGTTGGGGCTACAAGAAACCTGCCTCCTGCTTCCATGTCAATGTGGTCACCGGGTGGCTATGAGATTCCCCACTAACACCCCCTCACTTGTGTTACTGAGATCAAGGGGTCTTTCTGAAATTCATCAGGAGCCCCCCCCCCTTTAAAAATCACTCTGTCTCCCCCAATGTATTAGCTCCAGGGCTGAGGTAGCCAAGTACCACAGACTGGGTGACTTAAATGACAGAAATGGATTCTCTCAGTTCGGGAGCCTGTAAGTCCAAATTCAAGGTGTCAACTGAGTTGGGTCCCTCTGGGGGCTGAGAGAGATCAGCGCCCTGCCTCTCTCCTGGTTTCTGGTAGCCTCAGGCCTTCCTAGGCTTGTAGATAGCACTCTCCTACTACTTAGTTTTTCCAAAATTGGATCTGTCTGCATATCATCTTCCTTCTGTACATAGACTTTGTGTCCAAATTTCCCTTTTTTTTTATAAGGACGCCAGTCATTTTGGATTAGGGCTCACTTAAGACCCCATTTTAACTCACCCCTATAAAAACCCAATCTCCAAATGAGGTCACATTCAAGGGGTCCTGGGGGGGAACAGTTAGGACTTCATATGTACATATATATATTTTTAGAGGGGACACAATTCATCCCATGACACCCTGTCAGCTAACAACCCTGATCCCAGGGGGATTCATACTGTGGAGACAAGCAGCTAACTTGCCCTGATGACACATCGTCTCATAAATGTCCCTCGTCACGGGTGTAAGGCTCAGAATTGGGGCTATTGGAGAGTTGTGCCCAGTGGCTCCTCTCATTACACAATGTGCTGACCTGGTTGGTCATTTAAATGAAAGGGCGTCGGTAGTCATATGAAACTTTGGGTTCTCAGCTCACCAACGCTCTTCTCTCCATGGCTTTCTTCTTGCTGGATAAAAACGGCCCTGTTACATAACTGCATTCCGCTGCACTGAGTTAACTAACCTGCCTCGAAGCCCTGCAGTGGGTTCGCAGTGATTGCGTGTCCCCTGGCTTGCATTAACAGCCCCTGACGTGAAGACCCCCACCCCAGGGTCCAGCCCTGCCCCCACCGTCTCACACACATCCAGGATCCAAAGTGAGCTTTCTATTAATAAGAAGCACGTCACTCCCCGCATAACATGCTTGAATGTCCCTCCCCCATCCTAGGAGAACGTCTAAACTCAGCAGGACAATCAAAGGTGTTCATTAATCTGTGCTTGACAGCTTCTGTTTGCTGTTTTGAGTCCTCCTGGTCAGCTGGCTGTCCTTCCAGACAGGCCCGGATCCTCGCAACTCCCTGGACCAGGGTTTCTCACGCTGGGCAATGCTGACATGTGGGGCCTGGTAACTCTGCCTCGTGAGGACATGTCCTGTGCGTTGCATGACGGTTAGCAGCCTCCCTGGCCTCTACCTACTAGTTGCTACTAGCAACCCCTTCTCATTTGCAGTTCTGACAACCCCAAATGTCCGCTGGCCTCCATAACCCCTAGTGGTCCTTGAACAATCAGGGTAATCTCACCTCCTCCAGGAAGCTCTCCGGACCTCCGTCAGGCCCCACAGTGCGATGCTTTGACCACAACCTGCACACTGCAGACGTGTTTACTTTGGGTCTCCCCCCAATGAACCTGGACCACGTCTTCTGTTTTGTGCCCTTGGTGCTGCCACCGTGCCTGCGAGCAGGGACAGACATGCCTGTTCTACTTACGAATAAAGTACATTTAAAAAAGGGAGTGAGTGGAATGGAAAGGGAGAGAAAAGTCGTGGGGGTTGGTCCTGCCCCCTGATGCCAGATGCAGAGATGTCACTGCAGCCAGGTCACCACTCAGAGACCAGTGAGAAGATACCGACAGAGGAACATGCCTGAATCGGACTCGAACCCACCCCCACAGCTGCTCTCCATCCCTGGGGTCTCAGCTCAAACCACACTTGCTAGGCTTTCTTTTCCTCATAATCTTTCAAAGAAAGATTTTTTTTTTAAAGGCAAGGAGCTAAAGATTGCTAAAGCGAATCTTCCCAGATGCAGGATAAGAGCAACGCTTATCAACGCGGCCACCACAGAAGCACGAGGGAGCAGCATGTGGCAGAGGGACCAGGCGGGAGGGACCAGGCAGGGACCCTCCAGAGGAAGGGAGGAAACTGTCTTTCAGAAAAGCTCTGAGAACAGGGGGGAGGCAGAAATCCCTCCACACTCTCAGCTACAGAAGAGCTGGGCTTAGAGGTGAGCGATCACACCCTACACACTCCGCACACATAGTCTCAGAAATACACACACACACACACACACACACACACTCATTCATGCCCCTCACACACATACTACACATGTAACACATTACAAACAACACGTTCTCAAACACACACACATCACAGGCACATTATGCCACACTGTTGCACACACACTGATACAGATACACATATACACAGAACACACCCTCACATTTGTGATTCTAGTTCTCTTTACATATGCTGCCCCTCAAAAAGCCATTCTGGAGGTTAGACACAGCTGTGGGGGAGATACACCTGTGGGGGGAGATGCGGCTGTGGGGGAGATACACCTGTGGGGGAAGACGCGGCTGTGGGGGAGACGCGGCTGTGGGGGAGACGCGGCTGTGGGGGAGACG
>PVKE010013962.1:0-35706 GCA_004027555.1 Craseonycteris thonglongyai | reverse complement strand
GGCGTATAAGACGACCCCCTAATTTTACAGTTAAAACATAGGTTTAGGCCTATATTCGCTGTATAAGACTACCCCCCACTTCCGAGGCTGTAGTCTTATACAGCGAATATAGGCCTAAACCTATGTTTTAACTGTAAAATTAGGGGGTTGTCTTATACACCCGGTCATCTTATACGCCGGAAAATACGGTATATACAAATTTTTCAATAAATACTCTAAATGTATTTTTCTTTTTCTTATAATGTTCATTAACATTTTCTAGCTTACTTTATTATAATAATACATATAACACACAAAATATATATTTATCTACTGTTTATGTTATCAGTAGGGCTTCTGGTTAATAGTAGGCTATTAGTAGTTAAGTTTCAGGGAAGTCAAAGTTTATATGCAGATTTGTACTGCACAGCAAGTTGGTGTCCCTAACCCTTATGTTGTTCCAGGGTCAACTATACTTAGTGTAAAGACTTTCATAAAACACCTTAACCTAAGTGCTCTCCTTATATGGATATAGCATATGTAAACACAGGCCACATTTTCCATGTAGAGTCCTTAAGATTATATTTCAGGAATCAAAAATGCTATAGCCTGGTTACTCAAAATGAAGACCAGCAGCACTACCTTTACCTGAGACCTCATTAGAACTGCACAATCTGGGGAAGCCGGGATGGCTCAGCAGGTTAAGTGCTCACTTTGCAGCTCCGGGGACCCAGGATCAAATCCCGGCCCTGGCCTGTGCGGACCCATGTGCTCAGCTGGGGAGTGCCCCCAGTTTAGTTCTCTCTCTCTCTCTCTCTCTATCTATCTATCTATCTAACTCTCTCTCTCTCTCCCCCCGCCCCTCTCTCTGTCAAAAAATAAAATAAAATAAATCTTTAGAATTAAAAAAAAAAAAAAACAACAAGTGCACAATCTCAGTCTCCACCCGGGCTAATGAGTTATATCTGCATTTTAACAAAGATCCCAGGTAATTTGAATGCACATAAAATTTTGAGAAAAGTCATGGTAACAACCAAACTGTCCTTTGATAGATGACTGAATAAAGAAGTTGTGGTACATTTACACAATGAAATACTACTCAGTGATGAGAAAATGTGAAATATATCCATTTGTGACAACACAGATGGATCTTGAAAACATGGTATTAAGAGAAATAAGTCAGACTGGAAAAAAATCAAGACACATATGACCTCACTTATAGGTGGAATATAAAACTGAAAATAACAAAGAAACAAAAACTCATGGACACAGTCAACAGTTTAGTGGTTACCTGAGGGTAAAGGGGAAGGTGGGTGGGAGAGTAGAGGGATGAGGGAGTAGTATATATTTTGATGGAAAGAGAACTAACCCTGGGTGGTCAGCACACAATGCAATACATAGACAATGTAATGCAGAATTGTACACCTAGAACCTATGTAATTTTTACCAACCACTGTCACCCCGATAAACTTAACAACTCAAATAATATAAATAAATTTGAGACGCACTAGTCTACTGCATGGTGCTAGAGAGCTGAGTGAAGGTGTAGGGCACAGGCGCTAGTATCAGTAAACTTCAAAGCAAAAGACATGCATTTCGTTTAGCAACAGTCTCTGAAATCATTCATTTCAAACATGGGAAGCCCTGCATAGCTGGATACTCTGTATGGTGTTTGGTTTTATTAACTTATTACTGATTTATTATTTTTCCTCAACCCTACCATTCTACTTTTAACCCAGTAGTATACATTTATATATACTTAACAGATCATCTCATTCTGGAAGCTCACGCTAGCAGAAGTTAAAGAAAAGACATGCTCTAAAAGCTTTCTTTTCAGATCTTCCTTTTCTCGTTCTTTATCTCAACTCAACCGAAAAGGGCAGCAGCTGTTGAGAATCCAAGTAGAGGCTTCTAAAATTAAATCAGGAAAAAATTTATATTTACTACTGAGGTTGAAAGGGAAGGCGACATTTTTAAAGGTTAAATTAGATAAATTAATTGGAAGTAGAAGAAGTAAAAAATCAATCCTCCTTGCTGAGAGTAAACAAGCACAATTTTTCAGTTGTTTTTCAGTTATTTGATTTTGTATGTTCCTTTGTAGCTCTCCCTAAGGTATACAATCACTTTGTAACTGATAGAGACCAGCAAATCCTTATTTTTTTCTTTAATTCCTTCAGTGCCAAGGCTATACAGCCCCATAGCCTCAAAGTTCCAAGTAGAGTTCACCCAGGCCAACCATCATACTTCAGTCAAAAGCACTGCAGTACTGAGGACTTTGGAGTAAGCAACAAACTTTCTAAAGCAAGAAAAGGTCATTTCTCAGCCTCAGTGAGAATGTTATTATACAAAGCGGGGAAGAGGTGGGATTTAAAGATTTACAGGGTAGAATCCCTGGAATTCACTTGGAGACATTGGCAGCATAATTTTCTCCTCCGTTTTCTCCGTGTATGACAGTAAACAAGCTCTTCAACCTCTGAACTACACTAACTTCTACTATGGAAATGGGGTATAAGTGCCCACTAATCTGATGTGAAGCTAAATAAAACTAGGATACATGTAAAACATGAGATACTGTGCTACCATTTAGCAGAAGCTTAATAACTATTAGTCCCTGTTACTGCATGACTTTAGGTCTCGGCACAAAGATTTGATTATCACTAAACGTGTTAGAAGAAAAGATTTTGCTGGGAGATGCAGACTTCAGGGAATTGCTAACATCTGACGCATGTTTACTATGCTTATAAGCCAGAGGTAGAGTTCAACAGTCGGTCAGCATTCCCTATGTTCACACCCTTTTGGAGAAAAAAAAAATGATTCTATACTTCTGATTGCTTCACTTGTGCCCTAACACTTGATAGCCTCACATGATCAAATTACACAAAATAATTTTTTATTGTAGTAGCATAATTTTCTATTTTGTATCACCTCCCAATAAGATTATGTGTTTTTAAAGTAATAAATTATTGCACCAAAATTTATAGAAAAAAAGCCCTTTAAAAACACATAATCTTATTGGGAGGTGATACAAAAATAGAAAATTATGCTACTACAATAAAAAATAATTTTCCTCTATTGGTTTCTCCGGCAGTAGCCCGAGTATCAGAGACCAATTGTCGTTACACTATGGAACTGGGGCATTTGTGGTAGATGTGTTTGAAATTTTAAACTTCCAATGTGAGGTAACTAAAACACAGAAACCTTTTTTTAACACCTGACCAAAAAAATTCAAATTCCAGTTGGATGATAGCCACCAGCATGTTTGTCTTTTGTTTCTAATGCACATAAGCATATATATAACACACATACGAATATATAGTTCTAGAAAAATTACAAATAAATCCCATTCCATGTTTTACATTTAATGTGAAATATTAATTCAAATTATATCATAGGTTAAATTTAAATTGTAAAACTATAAAGCATTTAGAAGAAAACATTTAAAATCTTTGTAGAACTGAGTTAGGCAAAGATTTCTCAGATTTCATACCAAAAGCAGGAAACAAAAGACAAAGTACTAATAACTTGGACTTTATAAAAATTTTACATGTTTTGTTCTATAAAAGACACTGTTGAGAAAGAGGAGACTGGAAATGGGAGAAAATATTTGTAAGTTATAGATCTAACGAAAAACTTATATCCAGCATATGTTAAACCAGTAGTGTCCAAACTTTTGGCTTCCCTGGACCACACTGAAAGAAGAATTGTCTTAGATCACACATAAAATACTCTAATACTAACAACAGCTGATGAGCTAGAAAATAAAAATAAAAAGAAGAATAAGAAGAAAAGGAAGGTCACAAAAACATATCATAATGCTTTAAGAATGTATTTTGGGCCTTATTCAAAGCTGTCCTGGGCCACAGGTTGGACATGCCTGTTAAATTTTTGAAAATCAAGAATAAGAAAATAAATTTAGGGATCCTGGGATAGCTCAGTGATTGAGCACTTGCCTCACAGTCACAGAATTCAGGGTTCGATTCTTGGCCCTAGCCAATGCAAACCCATATGCTGAACGGTGTGCAACAAGTAACCGCCAGGATGACTCAACAGCAAAGGTTCTTGCCTCCCATACAGGAGGCCCCAGTTCCGTTACTGCCCTTTGTGGTCCCACATCTACCTGTGTGGAATGAAACGATGTCACAACTAATGTTGTACAACTATTCAGTCTGCTCTGGACCCTCTCTCTTCTCTCTGTCTCTCTCTCTCACCTTCTCTCAAACAATATAATAAATCTTTAAAAAAAAAGGAAATGAAAGGAAAAAGAAAATAAATTTTAAAACTGAGAATAGCAAATGCTAATAAAGATGAAACAAAACTGGAACTCTAGTGAGATTCAGATACTTTGGAAAATAGTTTGACTCTTTCTTATAAAGTTAAAGATATACTCATACATATTTTACTAAGAGAAACATAATTTCTACTCATATACAAGATTTGTGAGTAACATTCGTGTAACATTCCAGAAAAAGCAAAATTTAGGGATTAAGAACAGATCACTAGTTTCCAGGGTTTGTGGAAAAAGAGAGGAACAAACTACAGATTGTGGCACAGAGGAATTTTTGAGGGGTTGAGGTGATAACAATGTTTTTTATTTTGATTATGGTGGTAAATAAATGACTATGCATTTTCCAAAAGTCTTCGAGCCAAAGGATGTACCACAAAGGACAAATTTACCATATATAATTTTTAAATTATTTAATAAAAACATAAGTATTGAAGAGGAAGAAACAAAATTATTATTCTTACAAGGTACATAATTACACACATAAAATATGCAAAAGAATCTCTAAAAACATTAGTAAAAATAATGAGTTAAATCAGTTAAATAGACAGAAGATCCATACACAAAGATTAATTATAATTTGTCTATACCAAGAGATGTTACTGCTAGGAAATATACATTAAAAAACAAAACTGTATAAAGAAAATTAGTTCATGCAAAGGCATTATACATGGAAAAATAAATATAAATAAATGAAGAAAACTACTAAGTTTGTGACAGGTGTCATGTTCAGTTTTATGTGTCAAAAAGGCTACCTATAGTCTTCAATTATTCCATGGAACACTGACCTAAGTGTTGCTATGAAGATATTTCAAGCCCATAATCAGTTGACTTTAAGTAATGGGGGTTGTACTGAACTATATGTGTGGGTCTGATTCAATCAGTGTAAAGGCCTTCAGAGCAATGCTGAGATTTCCTTGAAGGAGAAATTCCATCTGTAGACATCAGCTTCAGTGTGTCCTAAGAGTTCCAGCCTGCCCTTCCTTGTGACCAGTCCTACAAATATGGACTTGTCTAGCCAGCCCCACAATCATGGAAGTTAATTTCCTATAGTAAATCTCCTAATGAATATCCCCAGCTAGTTTTGCCTCTCTGATTGAACACTGACTAGTAAAAAATGAAGGCTAAATTTCATAAAGCATTAATTTTCTCCAAAATTATTTTTGGATTAAACAAAGTTTTAATCAAACTTTAACTTTTTTTTTTTTTAGGTTTCTTAAAAAATGAATTCAAAAAATTTTATGTAAGTGTGAAAGCTCAAGAATTGCAAGATACTCTGAAGGATTAAGTATAAATAGGAGCTTTTTCCTTCTAGATACCAATACTTACTATAAAGAACAATTACAACAATGTGGTATTGAAATAGGGAATTTCAAAAGAAAATCTGACAAAATGGAACAGAATAGAGAGCCAAGAAACAGACTTTTAGATGCATGGAAATGTCCTTTATAACTGGCATTGCAAACATTTTGTGGAAAAAACAGAGCTATTGCACAGAACCATCTCATTGAGTGAAAAATGCAAGTCCCAGACAAATAAAATATATACAGTATTATACTATTCTTACAAAACTCAGAGTGAGAAAAATAAATAATATCTTGTGTATATATAAATATATATATATATATATATATATATATATATATATATATATATATATATATATATATATACCGTATACACACACACATATGTAGAAAAACTTTTCTATAAAAGATGATATACACACAACTCAGGAAAGTTGTTACTTCTGAAAGGGAAGTACGGTATGGGGGAAGCTGGGATGGCTCAGTGGGTTAAGCGCTCACTTTGTAGAGCCAGGGACCCAGGATCGAATCCCGGCCCAGGCCCGTGTGGACTCATGTGCTGAGCTGGGGAGTGCCCCCAGTTCAGTTCTCTCTCTGTCTCTGTATCTCTCTCTCTCTCTCTCTCTCTCTCTCTCTCTCTCTGTCAAAAACAATAAAAATAAATAAATAAATAAATAAATAATAAATTGAAAGGGAAGTAATGGCATTAGAATAGTAGCAAAACGATATATCAATGACACTGATAATGCCTTTGTTCAAATGTTGGGCAGGAATAGCAGAGATATCCAAAATATTCACTAAATGGTAGAACATAGTCCCAAATAATTAGAACAGAAACACCCAGAAACTATCTGAACAACCCAAGGGGTATATTCTCATTGAACATTAGCCCCAGTAGGTTTTTATCACCACTGTTCACTCTATTACATTTCCTAATCTATATAACTGTCACATATTTTTATAGATCTTAAATAGTATAAAATTAAATTATAATGATCAACAAGTACATTAAAAGATGCCCAACATCCCTAATAATCATGGAAATGAAAATCAAAACCACAATGAGATGTCATCTTACACCTGTTAGAATGGCTATCACCAAAACAACAAGAAATAAAACAAAAATACAAAATAACAAGAGATAACAAGTTTGGGTGAGTCTATGGTGATAAGGGAACACTTATGCACTGTTGGTGGGAATGTAAAGTGGTACTGCCACTATGAGAAACAGTATGGAAATTCCTCAAAAAATTAAAAATACAACTACTATGTAATTCAGCAACCCCACTTCTGGATATTTATACAAAGGAATTGCAATCATGATCTTAAAGAGACGTCTACTGCACTCCTTTGTTCATTTCAGCATTATGCAAAATAACCAAGATGTAGAAAAAGCTAAGTGTCCATCAACAAATGAATGGGAAAAGAAAGAAGAGAAAGAAATCCTCCCACTTGAGCCAATATGGATAGACATTGAGAGTATTATGCTAAGTAAAATAAGTCAGACAGAAAAAGACAAATTCTGTCTGATACTATTTGTATGTGGGATCTGAAAAAGCTGAACTGTAAAAGGAGAGTCAAATGGTGGTTATCAGGGCCAGGAGAGTATGGGAAATGGCAAGGTGTTGGTCAAAGACCATGACAGTTTAGTTAGAAAATGAATAAGTTCTGGGGATCTACTGCACAGCATTATTATTATAGTTAACAATACTGTATATACTGGAAACTTGTTAAGAGATTAGATCTTAAACATTCTCACCACAAAAGGGAATGATAGTTATGTGACATAGTGGAAGTGTTAGCTAAAGCTACAGTGATAATCATATTATAATATATAAGCTTACCAATAAATCTAGAAAAAATTATAAATAAATTTGTAATTCACAGAGAAAAACTTTAAAAAGTTTTAAATGAACACTTTAGTGGATTCTAAATACATCAAGAAAACTGCCATAAAATGTTTGTTAGTGTTTGTCAAGTTCCCGTGACAATGATAAATACATCTCCCTAAAATGAACAGAACAGAAATAATTTCTTCATGCTTCCATAGAACATACCAAAATTTCAAACTTTAGTATCTATGGAGCTCTAGGATTCTGCAATTTATAATGCAATCACGCAAAATATAAAAGTAAATTTAACAAATCAATTCCAAAAATTGTGGGAATGGATAAAATATATTGAATGGGTATTTCCACAGGACCTGTCACAGTTTTGGACAAAAATGATCCTTGCAATTAATGTTCCCATCCTCTCCATAAGCCTTGTGACCTACACCCAAAGGAACGAGAATAAAGATAGTACTGTCAGATTAAAAGCATGCCTCCCTTTTCATTACTGTGTGCCTAGTCCCTCAAAGACTGCTTGTTTTAGTAAGTCTGTAATAAATATTTTCCCATTAATAAACAAATAATAGCATACATGGATGAATGTCTCTATAAGAGCTCTTCACAAATAAAAATACTGTTTAGTCAGATGGACACAAGGTTTGCAAAGAGTTAACATGAGGATAAATCTCTATTTTAATCTCCCTGTTACTCCTCATTGCCTTTCCTGTAATAGGTCAGATAACACATTCACCTTTAATTCCATTACAGAAAACATCAAAGGCCAAACCTAAATGAGGGAGATAGACAGTAAGTACTGAGTTTGCACCATAAGCAGAGCCATTGTTCCTAGTGTTCATAAGTTACAGAAGAACCAGAGCTCTAGACTTGCCTCTGATCTCTAGACTCTCCAGAGCATCAGAATTTCACTTTATAAAAACTGTTCTGTTCTTTGAACTCTAAAATGCATTTTGGTAAACCCATAATGTCTAGTATAATTTTGATATGTTCAAATTCACAAAAACATACTCCCCTTCTTCAAATGCACCATGCACTATGAGGGGGGAAACCCCACCCAAAAAGCTGGAATTATCTTCTGGAGGGCGGGCCCCTCACACTTCAGGCTTCCCCTGCTAGGTGAGTGTTCTAGGAACCCAACTGCATCAGTACACTAGCTGGCATTGTGAGAGGCTGTGCTCAGCTTTTTCTGTGTGTGTTTTTTTTTAGAGACTCTTTTAACCCATTTGCTCATTTCATGAAGGGTGATGATTTACACAAACTGTATGTGGCATGACAACACACCTGCCCACACTGTGCCAAGTGTTCAGCACTTTTTGAATCAAAATGATATGACCTCCATACCCCACCCACCCTATTTCTCAGATCTCGCCCCAAATGACTATTTTTGTTTCCCCAGGTGAAAAAAGTCCTACTAGAGAAATATGTTGCTGATGTGGAAGTCGTGAAACAAAAAACAACAGAAACACTAAAAGGCATAAAAATCAATGAGTTAAAAAACTGTTTTGAGGGGAAGCCGGGATGGCTCAGTGGGTTAAGCGCTCACTTTGAAGCCCCAGGGACAGAGGATCGAATCCCGGCCTAGGCCCGTGTGGACCCATATGCTGAACTGGGAAGTTCTCCCAGTTCAGTTCTCTCTCTGTCTCTGTCTCTGTATCTCTCTCTCTCTCTCTCTCTCTCTCTCTCTCTCTCTATCTCTCTCTCTCTGTCAAAAACAATAAATAAATAAATAAATAAAATAATATCTTTAAAAAAAACTGTTTTGAGTGGTGGAAAAAGCTTCTTGATAGGTGTGTTGCAGCAAATGGAGAGTACTTTGAAGGTGACTAAAGTTTAAATATGTAAGAATACACAACTTTTAATAAATAAATTTCAGGTGTTTGGGGGCAACCCCTGTATAGTTGGATTTGATGCATACCCACAAAAATGTCCAAATGTACAAGAATATCTTAAAAACAAAATTTTAAGTCAAAACACCGTCAGTCCAAGGAAATTTAAAAAGGATTTTAAGGATAATGGTTATTATCCTTAGTTGATGAGAAAGACAAAGATCATATAGTCAATAGAAATTTGTAGAAAAAGAATTCTCACAGATTCAAAAGACAGGAAGCAAAGTGGATGAAAGAATATAAGAAAACACGACCATTCCAAAAAAGTATAGTAGTGTAACTTTGAAGTAAAAGAATGATTAGAAAACTGTTCTGAAACTGAATCAAATTCAGATACATGCATATATACAATATTTTAAACTTCAAAACTTTTTTATGTGAATAATTTGATCTTTAATGTTCTTCTTTTCTGTTCCTACTTTATAGGTAGGTATTGGAAATTTAGCCAAGGTCTCCCAGAAAACTAAAGAAAATGTCAGGAGCAGAACCCAAATATTTAGCGTGGTATTTCTTCCATTCTAGATCATTCTGACTCTTTCTAAAGAAACCCAAAAGTTGAATAAAAATGATACCAAATCAATCAATTCAAAAATAAAATATTCAGTAATTTAATAAGTAATTTGTATATCACCCCATCTTAACTATTAATAGGTTTTGTTTTTACCAAATCAAAAGATGGTTATTATTGCACCTACAGGGAATAAAAAACAGTCATGTGATGTAGTCTACTAAAGTGAATTAAATAAAAAATAGCAATTCTTTCAATTGTTTAGTAGCAAAAGATTAAACTATTTAAACTCATCAAGAAGAAAATACTATCTAGTAGACGTTTTACAAATATGACCACTCTGGTCTCTTCAAGTTTCAAAATATTTAAAAAAATTATTCCTGAATCCATTCACTCTGTGATCATCTTTTCATGATTACCTTTTATTTTCAACACTTTTAATACAATATACTTATTAATGCTGTAGGTAACCTACAGTATGTGTAATGGGAAGTACCATTCTCTCCTCTGTGTATGTAATGTCCATTAGTCACTTTAAGTGAAGGAAGGCAGAAGGTTCTTTTACTCTTTTATTTATTTATATATTTTAATTCAACTGAAGGGAAAAATTCTACAAATAAAGAAGAAACAAGGATAGTCATTCTGTTCATATAATAGATGAACAGACTCAAAGGGCATCCTACAAATGTTTGACATTATTAACATAAAATGTAATTGAACCCCTTCAAAAACCTTAGAAGGTAATTCATATCATTGATTTGAATGGAAAAAAAAATTAAAATTATTAGTACACACAGTGATAAGTGACATTTAATTTTGCAGTATTCTTTTATATATGCAAGGTTTCCACATTGTCACAACCTACAGTTCAGCCAGGGGTGAGTGCCCATGGGGCTACTGGCTCAGAAGAGATCAGCTGGTGATTCATTCCTGTGCATTTATGAATGATTTGGACCCCCCTTTTTTTTTTCAGTGTGAGGTGGGGGAGCTTATTAATCACTTTCAAAAACATTAATGGACAGACAAGCACAGAGCCACTTTGCAAAACAACGGCAGCTGCAGCAGAATGTAAAGCAGCTTTGACACAATTATGGAATGCCGCCAGAGCCAGGAGCCATGCAGGAAAGAATGCAGCTTCAGTGGCTTTGTCAATTCCTAGGGTTAAAGATCAATGTGTATCAATAAAGAAAATCTAAAACACATTTTTCTTTGTTCTGATGACAGCCTTCAGACTGTTTGATTAAGATTATTACTAACAACACAGGAACTTTTCACCCCTGAGCAATCTGAATGGATCAAATGCATGAACACCCTTATGAGCAATTGCTTGCATATTTCATCAGAATCTTTTTTCCAAGGTTTAACCATCAAACCTCACTTTTGTTCAAAAATTATCAAAGATGCCTTAAATAACAAGATCAAAGTTGTCTTTTCATTTTATATGAGAAAGCCCAGCAGAATTTAGCAGAAAGAACACTAACCTAGATCAGATCTGGCTTTTATTCCTCACCCTAGGATTAATAAGGTGGGTGGCATTCCTCAACTAAGGTAATGCTCTTAGATTAATATGTTAAATGAGAAATTGATTCTGGCATTTAAGATCACTTCTAATTCTGAAATACTAAAGGCAGGAGTTGCTTCCTTTAAACTTCAGTTTCCTTAAACAGTTACATTTGTTGACTGTATGATGTCTTAATCTTCAAAGAAACAAACATAAAAATTTCAGGATTAAGTGAACACTTGGCCCTCCTGCCATCCCTCTTTGCTCCTTTGCCTTTACTCATTCTCTTCTTATTTTGCATCTTGCTAAAATGGTTCTCTTGTTTTTCTTTTCTTTCCAAATCTTGTGCATTTTGCAAACTCAAGTAAATTTCATAGTCCCAGAAATCCCCATCCAGCAAATCACACTGACATCCCTTCTCTTGAACTCACTTGTGCTGGTCTTCCTTGACTATTGCAAACTTTCTCTACAACTGTGGAATGCTGAGACTTTTCTGGATCCCATATAATACCTGACAAATTACCAATGTGTTAGGCTTCCTTCAATGTGTTATTGACATGAGTAGTTCAGCTTGTAAACTTCAGAAACAATTATCATACATTACCTGATAAAAACTTAACTAAACAATTCCAATTCATTTGATACTTTTTCAATTTTAAACAATGTAGTTCTTAAGGAAAAAAAAAAACAAAAAACCCTGAATATCTTTTGTCTGCAGAACTTTAAAAGCACAAGAAACAAGATGTAGCATAATACCCTAATAACTGTCTAACTAATGTTGAGGAAGATTTTTTTTCTGGCTCATACTTTTCATATGTATTCTCAGCATAAGCTAGAGAATATGCTAGCAATATTTTTCTGACAATAGCATCACAATGATGACTATGATGGGTAATCTACATTCACAAATCTATTTTTTCGATTTAATAAATTCAATCCACAAAGAATCAGACACATTTATATATCTCAACATATGTTTTGGGAACTAAGACACCCAATTTTTTTTTCTATAATGCTCATTCCTAACCAGATGTCCTATATTTTTATTATGCACATTTTTCCCTTGAGTGTAATGCCTCTGCTTTTTTAAAAATCAAATTATCTGTAAGGCGGGATGGCTCAGTGGGTTAAGTGCTCAATTTGCAGCTCCAGGGACTGAGGATTCAATGCTGAATTGGGGTGTGCTTCCCATGGGGGAGGCCCCCAGTTTGGTTCTCACCTCTTGGTTGGCCCACTGGCTCAAGGGGGCATGCCTCCCATGTGGGAGGCCCCCAGCCCAGTTTCTGCCCTGTGCAACCCCTGCCCACCTGTGTGGAACAAAACCACTTTGAAAATTGATGACATACAACTATGGAGACTGCTCTGGGCCCTCCCCCTTCTCTCTGTCTCTCTCTGTCTCTGTTTCTCTGTGTCTCTGTCAAAAACACTAAAATAAACTTTTTTTAAAAATCAAATATTATTCAATCTTTGTAGGGATAGTTCTCCCATATCAACATTATTTGAAGTGCTATTTCTTTCTTTTTTCTTACATATAATTTATTAACTTATTATCATTAATTTTATAACTGATAACTGATATGATGGTTAAAAACTCTACAACTGGCTTCAAAGAAGAATTTATTATGATACACCCAAATCTCAGCTTCACTTAGGGTGAGTTGTTTTTTTTTCAAGTTAAATTTTTTTTTCCATGTGAGAATCTCATTCTCATCAATTTTGTATTTTGAAATATTCTTCTCTAAAAGGGGAAAAAGATTATCTCACATTTGTGATAAATTTTCAAAATATTGTCAAGTACTTTACCTAACAGATGGACAGACTCAAAACTATCCACCATACTAGTAATTTGTTTATTACAATCTTAGCCAAGTGTCTCTCTGTTTTATTTCATGTTGAGTTGACATGTATAGGCAAAGCCTAAATTATTTTTTCCTTTATTGCTCTGTGGTCTGTTGTTGGTTTTTTGTTGTTGGTTTATTGTTGTTGTTTTGTTTTGTTTTTCATTTTTAATAATTACATATAAAATAGGCATTTATTTTTAAAAGGGAATGGACTCAGTGAAGTTATTTTGTATTACTACAATTATGGTTCTTCATTTAAGACTACCCACTTTTACATTGCTGGTAGATTCACTTTTCTTTTCTATACTCAGTCTTAGCTGTCATGACTTTTTTTAAGCAAATGGAAGTGATTCAAGTACTATTCATAGTTTACACTCACAAGTGAGCCTCCAGATTCCACTTTCATATCTTATAATGCATATATATTCACACTTCTCTTGCAAGAAAGCTGAAGTCATCTACATACAATTTTCCTGTTTCCAGCAGAGTACATTTTTCCACCAAAGGACAAAAGAAATTTATTTTACCTTGCTAGCTAAACACTGATTGAAAACAATGTCCTGACAACTATAAGGCTAGACACAGGCATAATTATGGGAAAACAAATCATTAGCCATAAACTGCTTACGAGGGAGCAGGGACATTTTCCTTTCAATAGTTATTCATTTAACAGATGTGCTAGGAAATATATACTATCTAATTATTCCAAAGACTTTTCCAAATGTTTTGAAGGATTTTTATATATTGTGCCTATAATTTAAATATAGTTATCTTCCTGCTAATTCCTCTATTTTAGATTTCACAGGCTGAGGTATTCACTAACAGAGTCTTCAAGAAGCTGAACTCAGTCAATCTAGAGAAACCCAGCAACATTTAGAAAAAGCTACAGTGCAAGTGTTAACTTTCTGACTGCCTAATGTTCCGATTATAGGCTTAGATATGGACCAAATTCAGCATTTACCCAGAAAAGACTAGAAAAAGTGGCACAAGTTAATGCACTGGCATGGGGCTGCCTTTATCAGAAGAATTATGAGTTTTCATGTATTCTACTTACAGTAAAATTAGAGCAATGTCATACTTGACTAATTATACAAAACACATATTTTAAAAAGGAAGCAATGCACCTATAATAGGAAGAATAAGCAGAAACATGGCATCTTTCCCTGTGTGCCTTTTAAAGAACCTTGAACAAGGCCATCTAAATTACTCCACAGTGAAACTCAGCCATGGAGCCTCTTCTCCATAGGTATGAAATGAGAAAGTCAGAAAGCCGTTGAACGCTGCATTTCTCAGTGGAATAGCACACACACATTTAACACGAGGAGATCTGCTACAGAGACACACAGGGAAAATTCAGAGTGCCCAATGGCTTCAACTTCACACCCCACGGAAAGAGTCATGCAGGCTGCTGCTCTCAGCTTGGTGTGTTCCATAAAACAAGGGAAAGCACTTTTAAAAACCAGCAAAATGGCAATTGGAGCTGAGGGACTTCATTCTCAGACATGCAGAAAAGAATCAACATAAACCAACACGTTGAGATGCTTCTCTGCATACTGTCTGTTGTGTTCCAAGTCTCCAAAACTTAGAGGGAGAAACAAACACAAACAAAAAGCTATCCAAATCATGTTAGTTGTAAATATGTCTGCCTGCACAATGGTTGTTTTATAGCATTGACTATGTCTGCTGGCAGTTATAGTAAACATTCCCTTTATTCTAATTTACCATTTATTTTTATCTATCTTCTTTAGCAAGAGCAACAACACACCCAGAATTTTGGTTCTACATTATTTATGAACCAAAAGGCAAAACTAGTAGCTTAAGGCTCAACATTCTGCATACATGCATTGTGCCTCATGATAGCTATCATATTTTTGACATGATCTTATGTTTACACTGGTCTCAGACTGAACAATAGGAGGGAAAAACAGAATAGAGAAAGAAGCATAATACAAGGCAGGCAACTTGGAAGTCACCCTGTTCCATCTTCACCGTGAGAGTTAATTGTAAAGACACATTTTTCTAAAGCATGCCGTCAGTAAGTCTGTAACCACACCAATGAATTTTTAGAAATAACTACTTAGCATAGCAGCTATAATCATCCGACACTTATAAGAATGGATTAGTGCAAAGTTTCTCTAGGTAGCAAATGTTCTTAAAAAAATGTTTCACATGGATACTCAGCTATTCTACTACAAAGAGAGAGACAGACAGACAGGCAGACAGAGAAAAGGGAATTTTAAATCAATCAATTAACGTAGCCCTGCCTTGTTTCGCAAAACTCTCTATTTTCTGTGGTACCGGGACTTTTTGCTCTAATATTTCCACTGTCCTTTATTTTATAGTGTCTGTGTGTGTAGTGTGTGGTTACACTTGTACATGTGACGAACAAAATCTAAAATCACAGTTCATACAATTTCCATAGCTCATTTTCTAGCAGCATTCGAATAAAAATCCAAATATGGAGACCTTTGTGTACATGTTTGTGTTTATATATTTGAGGACCTATGTGAAATTTTCTAGGGTCAACTAATAAGAACATGTTGTTTTGGGTCTGGGTAACAGAAGGTAAGCTCACTGATCTAAACTCCAAATAAGCCACTCAGCTTGGAGCTGTTTCATGACCACATGCTTTAGTCCTAAGCCCAGTTAGCTGTATAACAAATACTAGTTACTGATTAGGTTATGTAAAACAAAGACCACCAACATACTAACTGATCTCAAGAGTGGAAGAAGTATACGTGCTATCAATTGTGTGTTCATAGTGAAACTGTAACAAATAATGCTTGCTATAATATTTCTAAATATCTATAATTTTGTGCCTTTAAACACCTTATCTTTGCAGCACTAAAAAATATATACCATAAATTACTGAGATGTACATCACAGAAGCATTCAAATCTTAGCCTGAATTATTGCTGTCATGGCTATTTTTGCCCTGGGTAGTAGGTAAGACTAGGGCACCTCTATGGTGCTATCACCTGCTTAGAGTCTAAGGTTTTAGTAATTTCATATTTTTTATATATATATATATATATATACACATATATATACATACATATATATATACATATATATATACACACATATATATATACATACATATATATATACATATATATATATATATTACATATTGATCAAATATCCATTTTAACAGGTGATCAGGAAAAGTGTAAAATGTGCTGCAAATTATTTTTTGTATTTGAAGGGCATTTTGAGGGAACCAAAGAAAGAATATTTAAAAGAACAGCTACAAAATTTTTTTATTTAGCGTCACGTACTTTTAAAGTCAGACTCATATACATCCTGCTATCTCTGAGTTGTTCATTTCTATCTGTTTGGTCTCACTTTTCTCTCTGTATTTCGGTAGTCATAACTACAAGCTGCAGAAGTCGGTTCAGATGGTTATCTGTGATTTCTCTTTGTAGTGCTCTTTGAGGTCAAATCCATTACAGCATATGTTCAGACTGATTTTACACACTTAACTCCACTGGGCTTTCCGTGACATACTCAGCACTTCACCTGAGAACCTGTTATCCAGAGACACCGGAGATGTTAAAAATGATGCACACAAAGAAGAAAAACAAAAAGAGGAGGAAAAAAAACAAAACAGGTCCATGCCAACATAGTGAATTAACAGCTAACTAATTTACAACTCCTAAACTCATCGAACAAAAACACTGCCTCTTTTTTTAAAGATTCAAAAATATATAATTTTTTTTACCACTCAACAGTGCTACTCTCTTCCCATGTCCCCTGGGCTCAAGTCAGAGAGACATGACATGTTGCCTCCACAGACTTGCCGGGGTGGACAGAAATATAATCTTGTCATTGCATAATTTCCCACTCACCAGGGAACATGTAACAGTAGATAACATTAGCAGCTGATTCAGAAACAGAAAACACTGAGCCACTTTCTTTTTCCATAAGGAACACAAGACACTGACCAAGCAACTGTGTCCCTCCGTTTCCATCGACGCGGGTCCTCTTGGAGGACTTCTCCTTATTTTAAAAACACAACCTGATATGATTTTCTGAACCAGCAATTGGTTAAAGCAGGAGACAATAATCTACAAATAGATGGCATTTATTTGTCATTCCTCCCATTTGCCTTTCAAGGACTCTTAGGAAACACAACAAATTATATACGCAACAAAGGAAGACGGTATTGAAATTGTTGCCACCGTAAGTGATGCTGCAGGAGCAGTAGATGACATTTTGTACTTCTTTTATTGAAAAATTTATGCAAGAAAAGCATAAGAGGGCAAAGCCCTCCCCCAGCATAACTAAAATGGTGATTATGCAAAGCAGCAGTGCTTAACCGACAGGCTATCCCTTAGGGGAGAGACACAGCCTGCAACCAGACTGAGAATGTCTGAAACGGCCTCAAAAGCTACAGGGACATTGCTCCAGCCACTCACTTGCTCACTCCTCTTCTCTTCACCCTCAACCTCATAGACACAGAGATGCCAACAGCAACCAGCTACCTCCCAGGTCCTCTCAGCAGCTCTGCCACCTGCATTTCAGAGGAGGTGAGTGAGGAGAGACCTAGCTGACATTTTATGCACGTTTTCTCTCCTGGATCTTCACTTCAGAGAATTAAACTCTAAAAGCATAAAAGAAGCTGCCACTGCTCCTCCCAGAACTAGGTGTAGTAACAATTTCTGCATTCATCCGCTCAAGCTTGGTATTTTAATATCTCTTTTGACCTCTGATGCTTTCTGAACATCTCCTGCCCCGCACTCCATCCCAAAATAGTGTCTCCAACCTTGTTTCTGTTTCTGGCATCTTTTTCATCCTTTCAAACCACTCTAGGACAGGCCCTTATCACCTAGTAGTTGACTTCTAAAGCCTTCTAAGTTCATTATATGACTTATCAGATGTTTAGGTCAGCCCCTGTAAATGCTCTGAGAATTTACCCCAATTGCAAGTGAACAAGTCGGCTACCATTTCATAGAGGCTGCAAGAACACACAAAACTTCTGGTTCAGAGACAAACTAAATAAATAATTAATAAATGCAATTAGAATCCAATAAATACTTAGGGCAATAGCACGAAGCAGCTAAAATGTCACCATTCACTCCAATTCCCTGAGCCTCGGTTCCCATAGTGACACATGAAAGGATCAGGGGATGCCAACACCTTAAACCCCAAGCTTAGAAAAACCCCCAAAATTTTTAAAGCTTTATTGTATTGTTTTTGACAGAGAGAGAGAGAGAAGGGGGAGGGCTCAGAGCAGTCTCCAGTTGTGTGTCATCAATTTTCAACCTGGTTTCTTTCCACACAGATGGGCGGGGGGTCACATAGGGCGGGAACTAGGGACCTCCCACATGGGAAGCTCGCCCCAGTTCAGCCTATGGGTCCGTACAGGCCAGGGCCAGGACTTGATCCTCGGACCGTGGGGCTGCAAAGCGAGCACATAACCCAATGAGCCATCCTGGCTTCCCCAGAAAACTCAAGTTTTTATAATGGGCAGTCCAGCTTGCTTGACAAAGTAAATAAACCTGCTCTTTGTTCTAGGAGACACTAGCTGTCTTTTGGAACTGTTGGCTGTGCAAACATCCATGAAAAGCTAGTCCAGAACACAGGCAGCCAGTGGCCCTGCTCTAAAGATGAGCAGAGATGCAAGAGACCCACAGAGAATGACCTCCCAACACGTTAGCCTTGGGAAGACTACATAACCTCTCTAAGTTGCTTCATCTATAAAACGTAAATATTAATGTATACCTCATTGGACTGCCATGACGGTTAAATTAACTAATGCACGTTAAAAATACTTTAGGGGAAGCCGGGATGGCTCAGTGGGTTAAGCGCTCACTTTGCAGCGCCGGGGACCGAGGATCGAGTCCCAGCCCCGGCCTGTGCTGAACTGGGAGCTCCCCCGGTTCAGTTCTCTCTCTCTCTCTCTCTCTCTCTCTGTCAAAATAAATAAGTAAATAAATAAATATTTAAAAATATATATATTAAAAAAAAAAATACTTTAGCTCATTGTCTGGCCTAAAGTATGCAGTAAACAAACTTCATTATTGCCATATTGCCCAAGGTCTGTTCCTTCCCACCCAGTCTGGGCTGAACAACCTCAAAATTTATTTCTCATTTATTTCTCATCCATATAGTACATGTGTGTTTGGTCAGAATGGCCTATTCACTTCCCACTACAGTGGACTGGTGCATTTCAGGCCCTACAATTTAGCACATCTTCCCCCTGTCTAAAATTCCTCCCCATTTCTCACCATAATCCCAACTACCTTTCATGGCCAGCTGAATCTCAGCCAGTCCTTCAAAATCCCCCAAGTCATTTCAGGCTACAGGGAACTTCTTCCAGCAGCTCACTGTATTTGCATACTCCCCTCAATAAATGCCAGATTCCTTTCACCTTATTATATTTACACACTGATAGATTTAATTTCTCCCAGCTGGTCTCTCACTTGACTTCTTTTTAACATTTCCACATGGACTTTCTTGCTTCCCAAGAAAAAGTCAAGTACGTGTACAAGATAAATTATGCAATAATGTAGTACCATGATACAATTGTCAGCAAGAACACTTTCTTCCCCAAGGTGGTGAAGTAAAGCTTTCGTTTTTGTTTTGCTTTTTAATTTACCCACCAAGTTTTATACATTCTAGTCTCTCAAAAGTTCATCTAAAGTTTTTCAATCTAAAAGGAACTTCCCTGTGGAAGAAGGACCTGTGCTTATAACTTCAGCTAATAACACCCTGAGCAAAACCAAAGTTAAGCAGAACTGGAAGTCAATAAACTCTTTCTGGGCAAGTGGCCTAAGCTGAAGTGAATTGAGAGTTCAGTGTGGGTGTCTAGCTGTCACCAGAAATGGCCATCATCCCTGGTTCTGTGCTATGAAACCTTAGTAAAGGGAACGGGATGAATTGAGCTGTTATTTGAAATGGCACGAGTCACTCCTATAGGCAATCCCACAAAGAATAGTTTAGATCCTGGAATAAGTCCCCTGGGAAACCTGTGCCTCGGTTTCCAAGCAGTTTGCTTGTCACTCTGGTCATTTCCAAGAGAACTAAATGTAATTCCAAGCCTAGAGGCAGGGCTGGCGGCACGCTACAAGAGAGACCTAGGAGTAGCAGCCGCGTTCTGCACAGGGCTGCGTGCCAGCTTGTGACTGACATCTCAGAGGAAAATCCTATCTTTTTTATTGTTAAATTTATTGGGGAGATATTGGTTGGTAACAACTACATAGTTTCCAGGTATACAACTCTACATTACATTGTCTATACATTTCATTATGTGCTCACCACCCAGAGTCAGCTTTTTCCATTATTGTATATTCGGTGTCCTCTCCCTACTTCCCCTACTCTCCCACCCACCTCCCCGTTTACCCTCAGGTAACCACTAAACTATTGAGTGTGTCCATGAGTTTTTGTGTCTTTGTTACTTTCAGTTTTATATCCCACCTATGAGTGAGGTCATATGTTTCTTGATTCTTTCAGTCTGACTTACTTCTCTTAATAAGATGGTTTCAGGGTCCGTCCATGTTGTCACAAGTGGCTGTATTTCATCATTTCTTATCGCTGAGTAGTATTCCATTGTGTAAATGTACCACATCTTCTTTATCCAGTCATCTATCAAAGGACACTTTGGTTGTTTCCATGACTTGGCCAGTGTAAATAGTGCTGCAATAAATATTGAGTACATGCATCTTTGTGAATTAAGGTTTTCAGGTTTTTGGGGTAGATGCCCAGAAGAGGGATGGCTGGGTCATATGGCAATTCCATTCCTAGTTTTCTGAGGAATCTCCATATGGCCTTCCATAGTGTCTGTACCAATTTAGAGGGAAATTGTATCATGATGTAAGCCCATTTCCAAGCTTTACTTTAAAGAAAATCTTCTTTTATAATCCCACATAACATATACTATTGACACATGAACTATATCCATTAGGATCCTGATGTTTCCAGGAAACATCTTTAGAGTAGTGGTGACCAATGCAAAGCTTTGCCATGATGGAAATGTTCCCTATCAGAGCTTTCCAATGTGAGTGTCACTAGCCACTTGTGCACTTAAAAGGCTAGTGTGTCTCAAAAATAAATGGTTTTGTTTCATTTTAATCAGGTGGCCACATGTAACTAGTATGCCTGTATTAGATGGCATAGCTCTAGAACCTACCATGTGGTTGTCCTGATTTTCACAAATATCGTCTCATTTAGCCATTCCTCTAACCCTGCAAGCTAGGTGTTACCATGTTTATTTTTATAGATGAGGCAATAGAGACTGAGCCATTTCCAGGCATTCGCACATTATTATGTAACTAATAAATGGCAGAGACAGAATTTAATAAGATTTTTTTCTTACTATAAAGTTTATTTTTCTCTCTTTTTTCATTTTCATTACCTTGCCTTTTCAACTCTCTCCGCTCTCACCACCACATGTGTACCTGTGCAAACATGTGATGTCTCCAATACCACTGAGCTGCCACCAGAATGCAGAAACCTGGCCATCGTCAGGAACTGATGAGTGTAAGTGGGAAATTTTCTTGTTCCCTTTGTTGTATTAGTTTCAATGTTCATGGGAAACCTGGGCCACCTCTGGAAGTCTTGGAGTAGCTCCAGTTCCCTGGCTCTCCACCCTGGCTGGACATTACTATCACCTGGGAGCTTGGAAACTATATCCATACCTAAGTCCCATGTTCAGAACTTCTGGTACAACAGCTCCATGATGAGGTGGAGACACAGATAGTTTATAAAAGCTCCCCCGTGATTCCAACATGTATACGTGTTGCCACCCAAAGGTCTCGCTCCTGAGACTAGTAGCCTAACCACCAGAGGTTCCCTAAAGGGGATAGTGTCAGTTTTCACTTCACAGCTGACATTTGGGGAGCAGCCATTAGAGGGTGATGAGTAAACTGCACAAAAGAAAAAGAACAGTGGACTTAAGCAGAAAATACTAGCCTATAGCTAACAAGCATATGGTATATTCTACACCACCTCCTTTGCCCCAGAAACTGTGTACTTCTGACACTATTGTGCAATCCCTGCTCCTGTGAGTTGTCTGTTATGCTAATTCAATTCAACAGATAATAATGGAGTGTTTATGATGTGCATTTATTCTTCCAGTCCAGATATAGAAAAGAATGAGCTTAAAAGTAGCACTTAGAGTTTATAAATCTAGCAAGGGAATAAAACAGAGTTTAACATAATGTGTTACTTGCTGAAATAGATATTAAGTACAAATGTGAAATGGGAGTACCAACTACAAAGTGGGGAATGAATTAAATTAACTGTCGCTCAGAGCAAAAGCCAAGGGCCTTTCTATAGTCTACTGAGCCGTGCTCAGGAACTCCACGACCTGTCTGACCTCACCTCCTGGTATGCACCACTGTTTATCCCAATCCCATCTCTCTTCTTCACTCTTACTGGAACACCCACTCCGGACACGATCCCAACTTAGGGCCTTTGCTCAGGCAATTCTCTGCTTGAATGTGCTTCTCCTAAAAGCCACATCTTAATTTCAAACTGACTGCAAGACTTTACCCAAATTCTTTTATCTCAATGAGGCCTACCCTATTTAAAACTTAGACACATACACACCAAACCCCCACCCCTAGCTCACCAACCCATTGACTCTGCTTCATTGTTTTCATTCCATGTGTCATATTCTAGCATGATAATAAAGAATTTACTTAGCATGCTTATTTTTTTCTGACTTTTACACCAGAATATAAACTTTGCAATTGCATGGATTGTTTTAACTGATAAATCCCAAGTGCCTAGAACAGTGCGTGGCACATGTTCAGCACTCAGCACCTTTTGCTGAATTAATAAATGCAGCATTTTGCAAAACTTTCACCTAACAGTAGTTGGCTTCCTTTTTCTTTCAACAGAATCTAATTTGTTATTCTGTAGCCGATGTGTTTCTAGGTTGGGACAATTAACAATTGCCCACTGAACCTATAGTGGAGAGATTTTTCCCCCCCAACATTTATGTCAGCACTGTCAATCATCCATCATTCAGTTCATCAGTCAACAAATAGTTATTCAGCAACTATTTTATGCTACATGCTGGGGACTGTGAGCGTTCAAAATCCTGACCTCAAAGGTCTTAATGCCTGTTAAAAAGAGTTGAGGTCAACACACAAATTTGTGCAATAAGAGGCATGCTCTGCTGAACCAGAAAAGCGCAGATAGCAGTGTGACTTTCGAGTCCTTAGAAGGTTCTTAAAGTATGACACCCAGGACAGAAACTGTAGCCATTCTAGCTGTGGGCAGCTCAGACACAGGATGACACTAATCGGTTCATTTACCAAAGATGGGGTTTCTAATTCTGGCCTCTAATAGCCTGCTGCCCTTCATGAGATGACCGCCGAGGAACTTGAAAGATGTAGCCAATCTTTCTGAACTCACTTGAATTGACTTTTCTGATAAAATTTAGCTACCAAGTCAGGCATAAAAGCCACTAAACAATGGTTAAGACAGTTTATTTTTCTGACTTCAAGGCATTTGATGATTTGTTCTAAGCCATATGCAGTGCAACATGTTTCAGGAGAAACCCTGGAGTAGAGCTCCCCAGCAGTCTAGCAGCTAGGCTACTCCTTTAAAGTTCATGCGTGTCCTCACCATAAATGTAAAATAGCTTGGATCAAAATGCATCGTTGGTTCCACATGGAGGTGAGCAAATGATTTGCTCCTACGAATGGAAGCCCTCAGACAAACAGTGTTAATCGCTATCACCACAGAGCAGTTGGTGACAGCAACAGAGATAATTTTAAAGAAGGGGAAATTAAATAGTGGTTGCAATAGTCCTAGCCACTCTTAATTATTGGGATGGCAAATTATGAACAATTTTCTGTCACTTTCTCTTCTAAAGCAATTATTGATGTTTGCCTTATGTCTGAACTGTGCTGAAAACTCTCTAAGCAGGAGGCTGTCTGATTCAATGCTTTGTAGGCTCATATTCAGAAAGCCATTGGCCTGCAAAGTTGCTGGATTATCTGTAAACACAGTGAAAGGAGACAAAGATTGCATGAAGCACAGGAAATGCTCTTGAATGCCAATAAGGCAAATGTCGTGACAGCAACACAAAGCCAACATTCCATGCGACCTTTTAGATAGAAACCAATTTACTTTGGTACCATCTCAAACAGAAAATTATGGTGTAATTCCTCATGTCAATACATAATTTATGTTGTAATAAATAACTACCCACATATCTATGAAGCGCCTCGCCTGTTTTTATGATGCTCTCAGGCACACCAGCACACACAGCCTCAGAATCATTCCAAAACTCGGTTTTTAAGGTTGTTTTCTTCACTAAGCTTGGTTATGACTGAGGAAAGCATTATAGAATGAAAAAGGCACTTTCTACCTGTGCAAGAAACCCAAGTTATTTATTTTCTTATTTTTTGAATTACCTAACATCAGGTTGAAGGCATCACGAGACCAAGCCAAAAAGAAAAAAAAAATCAACACAATACAGCATTAAGCCCTATATGAAGCAAGTATCCTAATAAAAGAAGCCTCTTCATTTAGAGTGGCATGAAAATCAGGCAGTGCATCAACAAGAACTGTCTTGTGCTGCGCTCCCACTCCCTTAAGTGCCTCTGCCTCTTTGTGGGCGGTCTGGGGACTGGGCTGCCCCCCAACATCACCTCAGTCTCTGTCTTTATCATGCAAATAGGGTGAGTTCTTGAGAAGCTCTGCTCTTTCCTCTCCAAGTCACCACTTCGAGTCTCCCCGAGGCTGGCACTGACAGGAGACGCTTTCCAGCTGACAGCTGGTCACTGACCTAGCTGAAAGCAGTTGGTGGTCTTCCCTGAGCCCTGAGCCACAGGTCACCTCATCGCTGGCCGAGCCATCACCGCGCGCAGTGAGGGGTCTAGTTACATGGCTGCTGTCAAGGACAAATGAGGCATCGCAGCATGGGGCAGGGCCTGCGGACACTGCCAGCCCCTCCCCTCCCTGATTAGTCTGCATCACATTCTTGGATAATTGAAGAGACATGGGCCCTTAATGGCTAAGATCCAGCATATTTACCAACTTTCAGAAAAATAGAAAATGAGGGCAATTCACAAGACGGAATATAAAGAACAGTGTACATCCCGCTTAGAAACAGACTGCTTTTGTATTTTTGGTTTCTGAGAATCTGTTTTTAGGACATTTTGTTATTAATAATTACAAACATTTGTTTACAATGTGGCTTCTACATTATGTCATTGTAATAACACAAAGAAGTGGCAAAGTTAATTTGAAACAGCACAGTCGTTCCTTGGGATACTAGCCACATCGACATACACAAAAGCAAACCAAACAAATGCATTTCTTTGGCTTCACAGGAGAGGCCATAGCCACAGTATAAAGAAAATCAGGGCTTTGATTCAAACAGAACATATTGAGAAGCAGAAATCAATACCCAGAGAAGGTATTACATAACACTTGTATTATTTTTAATGAGTTGCTGTATAGAACTACCGGAACTGAATGGAGTCTGGGATTCTCTGTGGGCTAATTGGCTTCATTCTTGCAGCATGCCAAGAGAATTGTTTCTGTTCTGTTTGGAAAACATAAGCTGGTACCAAGATCCATGAATCAGTAAGGACACATTGGCCATCTAATGGGTACCCAGCAGAAAGACTTCTGCTGAATGTTTAGAGAAAATATTTTCTGACTACATGGTCATCCCCATGTCAAAAATGCCATGTCCAGAAAGAGTGAAAACACATTTCTAAATAATCGTTAGGGTTCTCAGTTTACCTAGGGTGAATAATCTGAGTCTTTGTGATTTTGTCAAATAAGAAATGAGCATGATGTTTACTTTCTTGAAACGAATGCTTTATAAAGCCACTTCCAAATTATATGAACAAAAATATATCCATGTATCTTTTTTCATAGGATTCTATATAGAAGGCTTAGGTAATACAGCATTGAACAGTGTAATGCTTTTTTTAAATAAGTAAATTTAGCATTAGAGAATAATAAAAACAAAGTTTTAAATATCAAAGGTTCTATATCATTTTCACACATTTGGATGGAAACGGAGGCTACAGACTTTCTTATTGCCTTATTTAAGGGTTATTTTTAGAAGAATTATGCTGACTATCCACTATTGAAGATAGAAAGAGATAAAATTGACTTAACGATGATAACACATGAGGAAGTGTGATAACTTATAGCCATCAGCATACATGTGACCTCCAAAATCATTTGGTTCAATTGTTGAACATATATACAAGTGAAGGAATGGACGGCCAGCAAGACTAGGACTAGCACAAAAGTGTGGTGCTAAACAGTGTAAATAACAAATGCTCATTATCTCCATTTCTGTGGGTCAGGAATAGCGTCACAACTTGGCTGGGTACCTTTGGCTCAAGCAATGTTTCTCATGAGGTTGCAGTCTAGCTAAGCTGCCAACCAGGGCTTAAATCTCATTTGAAGACTCAGCTAGGTGGAGGTGGCGGGTGGGAAGAGGAGCAATCTACTTCCGAATTCATTCATGCAATTGTTGGCGGGCTTTGAGCCCTTGCCACTCGGCCTCTCCACATGCTGCCTCACAAAACAGCAGCAGGCTTCAGCCAGAGGAAGAGATCCAAGAAAGAGTAAACATGGTTCCCAGGTAGGAGCCACAGCCTTTTTATAACCTAATGGGAGTGATGTTGCTCCACTTTTCCTGCATTCTCTTCATTAGAAGCACACCATTACTGCTTCTCGGCCTTTTGGCTAAGGTCACGTGTAGAAGTAAGCAACTAGATGCAGCCCACACTCTGGGGGACAGATTACACAAAGGCATGAATATGAAGAGGCAAGGGTTGTTGAAGGCCAGCCTAGAGGCTGCCTACCACAACAGCTACGACTCCATGGCTCATTTCAAACTTCGTGTTCTTTCTACTACCCTGAACTGTGATAGATAATTTTCTGGCATTAAAGTAACCATTTAAACAGAGTATTTCAGATCATAGGATCTTCATGTCTGGATGTCTTTAACAACAGAACATTCTTTCACCTCTGAGAAAGTTTAATTTCTCTGGTAGATAAGACGTATAGTGTATGTGGTATGGTATAGGCTGAGGTTTCAGTACCTCCCCCACCAAGTAATTAACTAGATAATGCAATCAATTTTGTTTTCTAGGCCTAGTTTCCTTACAACCCAAAAGTTGGAAATGAGAATAAGCTTCTAAGTTCACTTCAAAACCACAAGTAACATATCTCCGATTCTGTCACAATTTTGAAACTATAACTTTCATATCTGGTCATCCTCACCTTTCCAGTTACCTTTACCCTGCTGCTTACTCTTTATTTAGTTCAAGCTTGTCCAACCCATGACCCACGGGCCACACGTGACCCAGGATGACTCTGAATGCAGCCCAACACAAATTCGTAAACTTCCTTAAAACATTATGAGAGATTTTTGTGATTTTTTTTTTTTTTTAGCTCATCAGCAGTCATTAGTGTTATTGAATTTTATGTGTGGTCCGAAACAATACTTCTTCTTCCAATGTGTCCCAGGGAAGCCAAAAGGTTAGACACTCTTGATCTGTACAACCCCTCCTGTCTATGTTTCCATCCTTCTGCGTGTTAGATCCTTATGATTGATCCATAAAAGTACGTCCTTGCACTTTTCTGCACATCCCACAGCTCCCTCTCTCTCTCTTCACCATCAAACTTAAAAAAATTAAAAAACAAAAACAACACCAACTCTGAAAAAACTTGCTGTCTAAATTGTCCATACCTACACCTGTGCAGCTGAATGATGCTGCAAAACAAAGCACGAGACATGTTGGCTTCACTATGAATTTATCAGGACCAAAATGGACCATCAAACCTGCCAAGCCAGCTAGCTTGCTATGTCTCTAAACATGCCGAACTCACTTCTATTATCACGAACTTTGAGTAGGTAGGCCTCTCTACCTAGAACTCACCTACCATTCACAACTTGTTTCCACCCTTCAAGTTTCAGTTTGAATAACACCATCAGAGAGAGAGTTTCCCTAACCCTATGTACTCATATATACCACCACCATCCCTCCGTTCAGTTAAAATATTTTATAGCATCTGTGTCCCTCATAATTAGTCACAATTAGTAATTAGACATTTACTCATTTGTCATCTACTTATCATCTGTCTTCCACTCTAGACTGAAAGCTCCAGGTGACCTAAGACTATGATATTTCAAACAATTCTATCATGCATTCTGGCTCAAACACAGTAGGTGCTCAGTAAATACTCGGTGAATGAATAAAACAACAAACTACTATATAGTCTCTACTTTTGGGGCCAGGAGGGTCCCTATGTCTAGCTCTTCAGAATTTTTGAAGCTCCTCTCTTTCCATTTTTTTTTAATCAATCAGTATTCTTTTAAACATAGAGATTTCTAATGGAAACGCTGGCAAAGACTTTGCTGCAGCAGCATAAATGACATCAGTAGCTGACATGAACCCTACTGTTGCCACTGGCAACAATTAAATTAGCTATATTAAACCAGCACAAGAGCTGCAGTACCCAATCAGTAAAAAAAAAAAAAACAAACAAAAAAAAACTCTGTCTTTCAGCAAACATAATACTGACCTGTGTGACTGTGCTGTCAGCGTATGAGCAACTGCTGCCAAGCAGTATCTGCCAAAGACAAGGCATTAACACAACTCCTGATTCTTGTTTCCATTGTTGCTTAAAAGGGTTGCCTAATGAATTGATTTTATTGAATCTCTACTAAAGCACACTTGTTCCTCAGTAAACTAATGAAAAAAACCAGAGAGCTACTTTTGTAAAATACAAGAAAGGGGTTGCGGAAGTCCTGTTTTATGCTACCGATCATCGTAAATAAAAGTAAAGTTGGCACGGATATTGGCTGCATAATGCCAAGAGATAGACATGAGCACTTTCAAGATCTCTGTGCTCAGAGAAAGGCATTTTATCCAAATCAGCAGACTTTTCTTACCCCCTCACATATCTATATGCTCTCACTTTCTCCTGACCACACTGGCAACATGCACTTCGTAAAAGCAAGGCCAGTGCATTTCAAGAAGAGTAGATGAGTTCATGGAATAAAGCAATGAGCACTGATATAATTCTCTATAGCTAACCAAAGCTACCTGACATTTTATCTCATCTGTTGCTTGCAAAAAAAAAAAAAAAAAATCCTCATGTACACATTATTAGACCCATATTGCAAATGAGAAAATTGTGTCTCAAGAAGTAATGGACCCACTTGATTATAAACAACTAAGAAGCCCAAGTCAACATTCTAGCAGGCCAAAATTTGTAGTATGGTTAAACAACCCATGTAAGAAAGTAGGCAGGCCAAAACTAAAGCAAAAGACATAGAAATAAAAATAAAGGTAAACGGATTTACACAATGAAGGAATTTAAGGTACAGTAAGGAAAGAGCAGTTTCTGACACAGGTATATAAACAAACTGCTTATCTAGGAGATGTCATCTCCTAGAATAGAGAGGAAGGAAGGGCATACTTTGACAGGGGGAAATAGAGAGGAGAGAGGGAGTTAAAGTGGCACATTTAGATTGAAACGATTGATCATTAGATGCCTCTAGTATGTGCAAGCAGAGTTAGATATAGGAGTCTAGAGCACAAGAAAGGTATCAAGAAGAAGGTCAACAATGTAAACTGCTGTCAAGAAGTGAAGTAAAATTTGGACTGAGAAGTTTTCATTGCAATTCACCGCCAGGCAATTACTAGTCACCTTGAAAGGAGGAATTTCACTAATTTAGAGGTGCAATCAGATTGTGATAAAATAAAAGCGTGGGTACCAGGACATTTTTGACAATAAAAAGAAAACATACTGACTATGTAATATCTAGAAAAAAAAGTCGGATTGAAATAATGGTTGTTTGGTTTTTCAACTTTTTATTTCAAAATAAAGACATTCAAAAAAGCTGTAAAAATAATACAAAGTATCTTCAGATATTTTTCACCCAGTTTCTCCAAATGTTAACAACTTGTTATATTTGCTTTATTGTGTGTATATTGAAGTTTCCTGAATCATATGAAAGTTGCAGACATGATGCCCCTTTAACTCTAACATTCTATATATTTCAGTATGTGTTTACCAAAAAAGGGTAACTTTCCATTATGTAAGAGTACAATTATCCAAACTAGGACATTAACATTAATACAGCTCTGATGAAAGTGACATTGGCAAACTGGTGGCCTAGGAATTTCTAACATTAGTGCTCCTGCAGAAGAATCAATTATCCACATACAAAATACCTTCAAAGTAGTCAAGTAGTCCACATAAGGGATTACAGCTCTAGGGTGAAGCACAGAAATAAGAAAGGATACACTTGAGAGTAGGAAAAATACTACCTTATCAGTCCTCCTTTAAGCTCATGTACCCAGTGTAAAGAGAGACATTCTCTCTGTGGGAGGAGAATCAATGGAGCAACTGACTTCAACAAGGACCTCAGGGCCAGTCCACTCGACCTCCTGCCAGACTCCTGCAGAAACATTGCAGGCCAGGAGAGAGTGAGATGATATATTCAAAGTGCTAATAGGAAAAAAAGAAACAAAAAACTGCTGAACAAGAACAACATACTCAACAAAGTTGCATTTAAAGAATGAAGGAGAGATAAAAAATGTCCCAAAAAACAAAATCTGAACGAATTCATCACCACTAGACTTGCCTTACAAAATAATGCTTTAAGAAATTCTTCAAGCTGAAATAAAAGGATGTTAATTAGTAAAACAGAGATAATGAAAATATAATACATACTGGTAAAGTATATAGTCAAGTTTAGAGTAATCTAATACTATAATATAGCAATAAATTAATAACTTAACTCTAGTATAAAAGTTTAAAGGACAAAAGTATTAAAAATAACTATAGTTACAATAATTTGGTAATGGATTAAAATTATAAAAAGAAGTAAAATGTGACATCAAAAACAAAATATAAGGCTGAGGAGTAAAAGGGTATGATTTTTGTAAGCAATCAAAATTAAGCTGTATCAGCTTAAAATATGCTATTATATCTATAAGATATTATATGTAAGCCTTATTATAACCAAAAAAGCAAAAAAACAACAGTAGGTACACTAAAGATCAAAAGAAGGGAATCAAAACATCTATTCAGAAAATCAATTCACAGAGAAAGACAACAAAAGAGAAAGAATAGAAAAAGGAAACTATAGAACAACCAGAAAAACAATAAGACAGTATTAGTAAGTCACTAATTACTTTAAATGTAAGTGAATTAAATCCTCTAATTGAAAGGTGTGGAGTGGTAATGGATTACAAAACAAGACCCAAATATATGCTGCCTATAAGAGACACTTCAGGGAAGCCGGGATGGCTCAGTGGATTAAGCGCTCATTTTACAGCCATGGGGACCAAGGATCGAATCCCATCCCCGGCCCCTGTGGACCCATATGCTGAACTGGGGAGTGCCCCCAGTTCAGTTCTCACCAGGGTGAGATCCAGGCCCAGTTCCTGCCCTGTGCAGCCCCTCCCACCTGTGGAATGAAACTATGTGGAAAAACCAATGATGTGCAACTATTGAGACTATTCTGGGCCCTTCCTGTTCTCTCTGTCTCTGTCTCTGTATCTCTCTCTCTCTCTCTCTCTCTGTCAGAAACAATGAAAATAAATTTAGAAGAGACACTTCAGCTTTAAGGACATACACAGGGTCAAAGTAAAGAGATGGCAAAAAGTATTCCATGCAAATATAATGCAAAAGAAAAGCACAGGAAGCTATACAAATATCAGTCAAAAATAGTTTAAGTCAAAAAGCTGTAACAAGAGACCCACTCCCCCCCAAAAAGGACATTTTAGATAGGTAGATGATAAAGATAGATGATAAATATATTAGATAGATAGGTGATAGATAGATGGATGATGATGGATAATAGAGATGATAGATGATAGATAGATAGATAAATAGATAGATGATAGATAGATAAATAGACAGATAACAGGTGATATAGATACACATGGTAGAGAGGTAGAGATGATAGAGATAAAGATAGAGAAATAGATATATAAATGATGAAGAGGTAAATTCATCAAGAGAAAACAACAGTTGTAAAATATACACAATCAAAAATTAGAGCACCTAAATATATTAAACAATTATTAACAGATCTAAAGGCAAAAATAAATAGCAACACAATAATAATAGGGGACTCCAATACCCCACTTTCAAATATGGACACGTTATGCAGACAGAGATTCAATACGGAAATAATGGACTTGAGCTATACTTCACACCAACAGACATATACAGAATATTCCATCCAACAGCAGGAGACTACACATTCTTCTTAGTGCATACAGAACATTCTCCAGGATATGATAGTTCACAACCTCAGTCTTAGTAAATTTACTATATTGAACAAATTTAAGAAGACTGAAATCCTATAGCATATCTTTTCTGACCACAATGGTATGAAACTAGACATCAATAATTGGAGAAAAATTTACAAATTTACAAGTACTTAAAAATTAAACAACATACTTCTAAATAACTAATAAGCCAAAGAAGAAACCAAAAGAAAGTCAAAAATATCTTCAAACAAACAAAAATGGAAACATGACATGCTAAAACTTACAAGATATACTAAAAAAAGTTCTAAGGGGGAAGACCATAGTGATAAATGCCTACATTAAGAGAAAAGAAATATCACAAATAAAAAAAAGCAACTTTATACCTCAATAAACTAGAAAAAGAACAAACTAAGCCCAAAAGCTGGAAAAGAAAGGAATAAAAATCAGAGAAAAAATATATATTTCTTCAAGATGACACAGAAATTGCCAACAGACACATGAAAATATGCTCAACATCATGAAGCAAGAAAATGGAAATTAAAACCACAGTAAGATATCACATCACACCTGTTAGAATGGTCATCATCAAAAAACAAGAGATGACAAGGATTGGCAAGCATGTAGAGAAAAGAGAATCCTTGAACACTGTTGGTAGAAATCTAAACTGATAAGCTATTATGAAAAACAGGATGAAGATTATTCAAAATATTAAGAATAGAATTACCATGTGATCCAGCAATCTCATTCCTGGATATATATTTAAAAAATGAATAAATAAAATCACTATCTTTTTTTTTGAACTGAACTGGGGGCCTCACCACATTTGGGAAGCACACCCCAGTTCAGCATGGGGACCCGCCTGGGCTGGATCCGGAATTCAATCCTCAATCCTTGGGGCTTCAAAGTGAGCACTTAACCCGCTGAGCCATCCCAGCTTTCCCTAAAATCACTGTCTTGATTAAATATCTGCACCCCCATTTTTACTACAGCATTATTCCCAATAGCCAAGACATGAAGGTAGCCTAAGCATTGATTAATAGATGAATGGATGAAGAAAATATGGTATATATGCATACAACAGCATATTATTCAGCCTTTAAAATGAAGGAAATCCTGCCATTGTGACAATATGGATGAACTTGGAAGGCATTATGCTAAATGAAGTTAAGTCAGAGAAAGACAAATACTGTATGTTTTCACTTAAATGTAGATTTAAAATTTAAAAAAAAATGTTGAACTCATGGAAATAGAATATAGAATGGTGTCTGCCAGTGGTTAGTGGGGTAGCGGAAAGGGGAGGTGTCGGTCAAAGAGTACAAACATCCAGCCATAAGATGAATAATTCTGGGGAATAATTAATAATACTATATCACATACTCAAAAGTTAAGTGAGTAAATCATAAATGTTATTAGCACAAACAAAAAATGAAATTATATGAGAGGATATAAGTGTTAATGAATTTCATTGTGGTAATCTTTTTGCAATATGGACACATACCTAATCATTTTATTTTATACCATAAACTTATGTATATTATATGTCAATAATATCTCAATAATGATGGGGGGAAAATACCAATACAATTTATTGTCTAATCAAAGAACCTCATGCAAATTTTCTCCCAGTTGTCCCACTAATCAACTTATAGCAAAACAGAACAAAACAGAATAAAATTTAGTCCAGACTCTGATTTAGAATCACATAATGCTTTTATTTAGTTGCCATATCTCTTTATTGTCCTTTCATCTGGAAGCTCCATATTCCTTCTCTTCATGACCTTGACATTTTTGAAGATTAGAGACCCTTTATTTTGGTAAATTGTCCCTTAATTTAAATTTGTCTAAGGTTGCTTCTTGATAAAATTCATGTCATGCATTTATTACAGAAAGAGAACAAAAATGAAATTGTGTCCTTCTCATTGTATTATATTAGGAAGTATAGGCATCTTTCTGTCTAGTTGTTAGAAATGTTAACTGTGATCATTTAATTAAAGTAGTGTGTGCCAGTATTCTACTCTAAGTTACTAGTTACCTCTTTGTAATTAATAAGTACCTTTTAGGAAGATTCTTTGAGACTATATAAATATCCTGTTACTCCTAAAAACATTCACCCACTAGTTTTTGCATTTACAGATGATCCTTACCTGAAACAATGAGTATGACTGCCAAATCGCAGATTTCTAACTCGATTTTATCTTCTATTTGTTGGCATGTAAGAAAGAGTTTTTTCTCCACTAATTATTCATTGAGTGTATGTGTGTTTAATTCAACTTGGACTCATGGGTCTCTTATTTTATTCTACAGACTATCATCATTACTCATTTTGATGCTCAAGTTTACCAAGATTTGGCCAGTGGGAGCCAAGAGAAATAAGTATTTCTTTAGGGATCCCTAAGAAGAATTGATAAGAGAGGTGAGAGAGTATAAAAATGATGGGCTGACTTGCTTCAGAGAGCAAAAAGAAATGGTATGAACAGCATAGGGAAAAGACAGTTTCCAGCAAGAAAAGAGGTAACATCCACTAAACACATAGAAAAGTAGGAAACAGAAATGAGATGGGCAATGGCAATATTCAAGAATCTGAGATATGTGATAACTGCTACATTCTCTAAGAAGAAGGAGGTGAAATGATTTGCTAGAAGTAAAGAGGCTATGGGAGAACACGATGCCAAATAAGAGTAGTGACAGTGTCGTGGGAATGGAGAGGCCAATGACTAACAACACATAACAGTCCTTGAAGAGATTTTACTGTCCTTCCTGTCTCTAATTTGTAGTTTTCTAGATCTCTTAGATCTGTTTCCTAAACCTTTCTCTCTCTCTCACCTCCATACTGCTCAACAGCCAAATTGTAAAAACAATTGCACTGACACAGTTGAAATAACTTAGGTGACAGAAATAAAACAATGAAGGGAATAAGTAAGAGAGAAAAGTTTTCAAAAATAATTCTATTATAGCATTGGGATCATGCCATGTGGTCTGGTTAGGGAAGAAAGTAAAACTAAAAGAAGCTGATGGTAAAGAACAATGGAAAGGTCAACACCCTGGGGGTTCAAAGTGGTTTGAGGAAAGGCAGAGAGGAGGAATGGAAGTGAGGTGGCTGCATGAAGGAAGTTACGTAGGTTCGAAGAATAGGATACTGCAGTTTAAGGTGGACAGGTAGCATTTCTAGGCAGTGGCAATGTCTTCTCATTTAGTACGTGGCAGGCCAAGTCTCATACTTGGTCCAGGAAGAAACAAGATGTGACACTTCCTTGACTCAGAGGTAGCACCTATGAAACCTCCATCATCTAGAACTCTGTCAACAGCCTGAAGGGGGGGGGGGG
>PVKE010013961.1:0-35701 GCA_004027555.1 Craseonycteris thonglongyai | reverse complement strand
CGGTCCCCAGGGCTGCAAAGTGAGCGCTTAACCCACTGAGCCATCCCGGCTTCCCCAAAAACAATTTTTTTTTAATTACTTAAAAGTCAAGATAAATCAGAGGTAAACTGGACTGATAATTTATACATACATGACAATTAAGATGTTATGCTTAAAGTTACATATAATATAATTTATAGTTGTTTTTCTTGAGATTTATAGTCAATAAATATATTGACTATCCATTGAGTACTGAGAATTCCAGAGCTTTTAAAAGGTAGAATTCATGGGGAAGCCGGGATGGCTCAGTGGGTTAAGCGCTCACTGCTGCTCATTGCAGCGCCGGGGACCGAGGATCGAGTCCCGGCCCTGGCCCGTGCGGAACCATGTGCTGAACTGGGAGCTCCCCCAGTTCAGTTCTCTCTCTGTCTCTGTCTCTGTATCTCTCTCTCTCTGTCAAAAATAAAAATAAATAAATAAAAATATATTAAAAAAAAAAGGTAGAATTCATATCTATAATGACTGTGCAATCAAGGTTTTTCTCATTTATATGAATGTATGTATATACATTTTTTCTCTTTTGAATACATTATTATATAATATAAATGTCACCATTACAAAAATTCACTTTCTTTGACCCTGGCTCAATTAGGTCAAATATTATGGCGATAATAGATGGGCAATGAGAACAAGGAACAGAAATTCTTTTATGTTATTCTTCCTTGGATCATGGTAATGTTACTTCATCTTCCCTTCCCTAGATACTAACCTCACCTCAATTAAAAAAAGAAAAAATTCTCCTATGTTTGGCCTTTACAAAATATTTTTCAAACTGATGTTAGTTTTGCTTCCAGCAAAGTTGACAATTCTTTCAGTATTTCTAATTTTGCTTTTGAGTCTTCCTAAGCGCAAATTTAGTGACAACATCTATAAAAAGCACATGCCTTATACAGATGAGTATTTCCCTTAATGAGACTTTTAAATCCGTTCTGACTCTGTGAACAGTATTTTAAAATCTGAAACAGGCAGAGAGCAAAACATGAAGTATTTTAACATGTGGAAAGGCCAATGTGTCTGGACGCGTCTGGATACTTACTCTCTCACACAGCTCTTCAAATGTGCAGTCAGCAATGGTTCCACAGGCTTTATTCAGCCGCAGCTCTCTGCCTTGCACTTTTAGAATCCTTGGTCTAGTTACTATGGGAACATGAACAAAGACTCAATCTTGTCTGGATAATTACTATAAAATTCATCTCTTACAGATAGGAAATGCATAGCTTGATGAATAATAGCACATGATTCAACACATAAATTAGACAAAATGCTGATACAATGACTGCCACTTGAGCATGGCATCAACCCATATACAGCAATGGAACTTATTAATTGGTCAGTGGAGATTGGGCATTGTGTTCTAAATGTATTCTCTTTCAAGAGAAATTAACTTACGTACAATCGTTTTGTTTCTGAGCCAGCTCATCAAACAACTTATCCAGGACAGCCTCCACATCAGCTTCACTTGTGCTACAGTGAAAAGAATAATAGAATATGAAATTAATAACACTTGAAGCCAACATCAAACAGCTGCCAAAGCCTGCTTAGCTTTTTGCCCACAAAAAAAAAAAAAAAAAAAAAGAGAGAACAGGATGTTATGCTCTAAATACAAACATTAGATTTAGAATACACTTAAAAGCAGAGAATATTAACTCTCAGGTAGATGATTCTGCCTTATTTGCATACACTGAAAGACTTCTGTGCTTCTGGCTGTTTCCAGTAATGAGACCATACAGGCAGAGTAAATCCATTAATACTATGTGTACACAATGAGAAGAAAGGCTTCTGGCTCTCTTTTGCATGCAAAACAAGAGCAAATAGACAAGGCAGTCAAGCATCCAGCAAAGTATCCTTTGAAATCTCTACTAAGAGAGTACATGTAAAATTAAATATTGAAGCCGCTTTTTGAAAAAAATCAAGTCAAGCTACTGGCTGAGAGGATCAAACATCCAGAATTAAATTACCAGCGTCCAAATACCAACTTAATCTGCACATCAATAATTTTATCACACTTTGAGTATAACGACAATTATAAACCATACAGTTTCCCTCAATAGTGCCCTGGTCGGAGGAAATTCAAGAAAACTCTCTCCTGTGATGACCATTGCAGCTACTGTGAAGTTAGTCTCATCAAAGAATCTTTTGTATTCTAATTAGAAATAACCATGTGGTTTAGGGAACCCACATGTATAAATGTGATAATAATATGGCCTTTTTCCTCTCACTTTTTTAAAAGAGGAGTTGATAAATGTCAATAAAGTAAAATAACTGGCAGAAGAAATAAATGCTGTTTAAAAAAAAAAGTGAAAATATAAGTCTACTTCAACTCTACATACAAACTTATACAGGATGACCCCCCAATATGTTTAATTTTTACACACAAATCACTCTTATCTAGGTGTGGAAGCAATTAATCTCATTTCTGGATATCCATCTTAATAAAGTCTTATTGAAAACTAATATGACAAATTATTGTGTCTTTAGAGTAAGCCTTAACTTAATCAAAGAAACTTCTCCCTTGAGATAATTATCAGGTGGCAGGCATTTAACATACAAGCTCTCACTTCTTCAACAGTTGTATAGAAAATGCTTTTAGAATGCAGCAAAGCACACAGTCTTTATGAAGGGTTTGGAATTGTCATATTACTTGGAATTATCACTTCACATAAAAACATCATTTGCAATAGTTAACTTTGCAGAGCAAATGTTACCTGACCTACATAAAACTTTGTACAGCATTTGAATAGAGCCATATTAAGAAAATAAAATGACACTACAGAGTGCTTACGGAGACAAAAAACTATTTTAAAGGTACAAAGAAATCACACAAGCCAACATAAATGTCAATGCCGTGCTAAGCACAAGTATGTTCATATGGCTTTGCCAACATCATTCTTGGGAATTCATTTGGAATCATCTCCACCTTGCAATGGTGGTATACACACACACACACACACACACACACACACACACACAAAATTGTTGGAGAAGTGAGCTATTTAGAGATACAGGAAGGAGAGAGCAATTTCAGCCACTGAGGAAGTCTGCTGGCTTTAAGAAAGTCAACCCCTCAATAGTACAGAGATGTTACTCAATATATGAGAACTGAATTCTGAAAAATTACCATGAAAGAAGACAATTACATTTCTAATAGCATATTTGGTAAATAAACAATTGCTTACAAACTTCCTCAGTGGTGATTTCTTTTTTACTCTGTGCTCTCATACACTATATTAACATGTGACTCACTAGACTTTAGTCAGGCCACATCTTCTACATCATCTATGCAATTACTATATATGACTTCATTTATGGTTACAGTATATGAAAAATTACATAATTATTTTTATTGTGACAGTATCTTATAAGAATATTATTATATTATCATAAAAAGTTACTCAGAAGTTATAACATGCAAATTAAAAAAATGTATTGGTGTTAAGTGGCCTAAAAATAAATATTCATAAAGCAGTTCATATATCTTACAACTGGAGACACTTATTCATCTAAGTCAACTTGCATTTGACCTTAGGGAGTAAGTTCTGCTGACTTACTGGGGGACAGAAACCTTATCTTCATATTGTCTTAAAAGCAAAAGGAGATAGTGTATGTTGTGGTTTTATTAAATGTATCTATACTGATACAAAATAAATAAGGATGCTATGAAAGGAATTCTTATAAGAAAGGAATATATTCATAATTTCTTAACAAATGCCTTGCCTTACAAGATAACAATAGTTTTCCTACATTCCATTCAGATGTCAGATTTCCCTACTTCAGAGGATTCATCAATCAGAATACAGTAATTACTTTTTTAAAGATTTATTTTATTGTTTGAGAGGAGAGAGAGATAGAGAGAAGAAGGGAGGGCCCCGAGCAATCTCCATAGTTGTACATCATTAGTTGTGACATAGTTTCATTCCACACAGGTAGATGTGGGGCTGTGTGGGGCAGGAACTGAACTGGGGCCTCCTGCAGGAGAGACAAGAGCCTTTGCCACCATCTGGCAGTTAGTTACCAGTTGTGCCACAGTTCAGCATATGGGTTTGCACAGGCCAGGGCTGGGATTTGATTTTCAGACCTCATGATTGCAAGGCAAGTGCTCAACCTGTTGAGCTCTCCTGGCATCCCACAGTTCAATAATTTTTTTAAGGATGAGAATTAGAAAAGTAAAAAGAAAAATTAAAACTTTCCTATATTAATTTACCTAAAAGATTCAGTTTTACTTATTATTCAGGTTCATATCTGGTTTAAATATCTTTGAGTTTGTTTGTAATTTTAGTAAAAATTCTGGATGATTCTTAATTATTTTAACTTGTCACACAGGGAACAACTAACGCTATCATTTGTTGAGTAACTATTATGAAGCAGTTAATTTACTTGTACCATCCACACCTCATCATGGAGTATGTGTTACCTCATTTCCACCAGAGACAAAGCTAAGATTCAGGGAATGAAGTCACTTATCTAAGATCTGAGTACACAGAAAATATTATAAATAAAATATATAGGCATTTCAAACCAGGAAAAATAATGACAACATTTATGGCACACAATATTATCAATGTATAAAAAATTTCAAGGGAAGCTGGGATGGCTCAGTGGGTTGAGTGCTCGCTTTGCAGCCCCGGAGACCAGGGATCGTATCCCGACTCCAGCCCACACGAACCCATATGCTGAACTGGGGTGTGCCCCCAGTTCAGTTCCTGCCGGGGCTGTGACACTGCTAACATAAAAAAAAAATTTTTTTTAAACCTAAATGTCCAATGATGGGAAATTTGGTCAAGTACATTTATATGCAACCATACAATGGAATATTATACAGTTCTTGAGTGCAACTTTTCCCTTTTGTCCCAGAATTTCAATTAAGGCCCAAAGTTGATAGCTATAAGTGCTAAGTACCCTAAAATTCTAAAGAGCAGTACCAATGAGCCACCGTTAACTGGATCTAGACTCCCATCCAATGGTTAAATGAGAACCAGCCATACTGCAAAGGCACCCCCTCCATTTCCCCACATCACAGTGTCTTTCTAAGGAGAGGAAGGGGATCAGGACTCACTGACCTTTGTATTGAGTATTTGTGGTAAGAGCCTTTTCCCTCCCTTTCTCTTAGGAAACAAGAGGGGGATTTACCCTCTCCAAAAGCAAGTGATAGAGGAGTTTTCTTTAAGAGAACCACTTTGAAAAATTCGGGGAGTCTGAAGGAAGAAAAGACTAGTGGTGTTGTCCTTAGTTGCAGGATCAGCATGAAGCAGGGTGTCAATAGGTTGAGAAATCATAATGTGAAAGGTGGGGTAGGAGCCACAACAAAGCAAACCAGTTCTTACCAAAAACTCTCCTAAGGTTTGGCACTGCTAGATAAAGTCAAACATACAGGTGAGGGGTCAGGCTGGAAACTGAAAATAGGACAAAGGTAGCTTCTTAGATTCCCTCCCTTTACCTGGACATCTTGATTCCTGTACCTCCTCCACTCTTGCCGAAAACAGTAACTTTACCATCTAGGACAGTGTTAACAGTGAAGAAAGGGAAAAGATATCATCCAGAAAATCTAGACATTAAACGTTTAAACCAACAGTCCCTCCCTCTTCAGCATCCAGAACCCTACAAGCCAAGCTTCCATCCCAAGAAGTAGACAGAAAGAGGAAACTGAATAGCCAGAGATGAGCAGATACTGATATTTGGGGTTTCTTTGATGTAAACCTGACCTGCCAGCTTATCACCCTCCAGTGATGCCCACCAATCAATAAAACCCTATCTATGCACAAAACCTTCCAATCAGCTTTTTTTTTTAATTCACAATATATTTATTATCAACCAGACACTGTTTATTTATTTATTTTTTATTGTTAAATTTATTGGGGTGACATTGGTTGGCAATATAGTTTCCAGGTGTACAACTATTTTTAACGCTTCATTTTTTAAATATATTTTCAATGAGCATTTTATTTTTTCTAAAATTTATATTTTTAATACATTTTTATTAATAGTTTCAGGTGCACAAAACAACATAATGATTAGACATTTACACACCTCACAAGATAATAACCCCAAAATTCTACTACCCATCTGACATCATACATATAATACCACTCCCTATATTCCCTATGCTATGCTTTATATCTCATGACTATATATATTTTTTTAAATTATAGTTGACATTCAATATTATTCTATATTAGTTATAGGCATACAGTGCAGTGTCCAGGCATTTACATAATTCATGAAGTGATCCCTCATAACCCTAGCACCCACCTGATACCACACGTAGTTTTTACGTCATTGACTATATTCCTCATACTATATTTTGTAACTACCCATTTGTACTTCCTAATCCCTTCACCTTTCTTACCCATTCCCCAACTGCCCTCCCATCTAGCAACAATCAATTTGTTCTCTGTATCAGTGAGTTTGTTTCTATCTTGTTTGTTCCATCTATTCTGTTCTTTCGATTCCACATATAAGTGAGATCATATGGTATTTCTCTTTCTCTGTCTGACTTATTTCATTTAGTATTGCCTCGTTCTTAAACATGAGTTGACAACCAAGTCTAAGCATTTAAGAGTCTCTAGGATAAAAGATAAAAATCAAAATAAAGAAATAGAAGAAAAGATCTTGGAGGAAATAAAGAAAACATAGAACCTAGGAGAGGAATAATACACTTTAATATGCCAAGAAAGAAGATATTTAATCCATAAAACAAAGAAGGACACTGTAAACTAAAATAACAGTGCATAAGAAAGAGCTCTAAAAATGGTTGCTAAATTAAAAAAAAAAATAGGAAAGGAATTGGAAGAAAATGTTGAAGTAACATTTCAGAAAATACAACAAAAAGATAGAAAATAGAAGAGAAATTTTAAAAATTAGATCCATTCAGGAAGTTCAATATCTAACCAGAAGGCATTCTGAAGACTATGGAGGTAAAAAAGGAAGAATAAAAGAAAAAATAAAATTAAGTTTCCTAGAACTGAAGGATGTGATTTTCTAAGTTAGAAGAATCTGATGAACAACCAGAACAAAGAATGGGGGATTGGGAGGGGGGCTCTATTCCAAGGCCCAGTATTATGAAATATCAGGAAATCAAGAATAAACAGAGAATACCCTAAAAATGTCAAGAAGAAAAAGCAGGTCAAATACAAAAGGCCAAGAATCATTCATATAATTCACAACAAACTTTGCAACAGCAGCAATGGAGACTTGAAGAAATGGCATTGTCTAAAATTTTCTAAGGAACACTATTGTCAAACTATCCATGCCAAAACCATTAATCAAGCAAAATTAAGACATTGTTGGACAGATGAACCCTCAAAAAATACAGTTCCCCTACAGCCTCTCAGAAAGACACTAGAGAGTCTGCTCTACCAGACCACCAGGGGAGACTTCTGCTTCTAGTAGGACCAGGTAAGCTCTGCCCCAACTGACCCTCCTGCTGACAGCAGCTCTAAAACAAACTCTGCACTAAATACAGAAACAGGTGACCGAAAGGCATTGCACAGGGAAGAGAGGCAGGCAGAATCTGGAGGGAACTGACTCTTGGGAGAAGAGAGAAATGTTGGGTGAGTTGACTATTTTTATACCTTTCAGATTGAAGACAATAAAGTCAGTACTACTCATGGCACCTAAAACTTCCATAGTAAACCTTCATTCCCTCTGGCATAAAGAACCATAGGAGTGCTGGAGGTAATCACAGAGCCAGAAAATCAGGAGGAAACCCAGAAAAAGTGTTTCCAAACTCCCAAAATATTATTCTAGAAAATTTCTGAAATCCCAAATTACTCTGTATTTATCTCAATACTGTATTTCTTTTCAAATAACAATAAGTGTTCATAACACTAAACAGTGAATCATTTTTCTATCACAGGGTTCTATGAAAGTTTCAGCAATTTTCTGTAAAACAATGATATAACAATAAATTCATGGCTTATCACTATCAGAAACCAATATACTATGACAAGATTATATATTTCAATAACATGTAAAAATGATCTTGACCTTATATAGACTTTTTTATCAAATTTATTTGGGTGACATTGGTTAATAAAATTATATAGATTTCAAGTGTAGATCATCTATATATTGTGTACTCACCATCCAGAGTCAAATCTCCTTCTGTCACCATATATTTGACCTTCTTTACTCTCTTTGTCCTCCCCTCCCTTACCCTCAGGGTGACCACTATACTATTATCTGTTTCTGTGAGTTTTCGTTCATTTGTCCTGTTTGTTGCTTTCAGTTTTACATTCCACATTTGAGGAAAATCATATGGTTCTCAATTTTTTCTAACTTATTTCACTTAGCAAGATAATCTCAAGATCCATCTATGTTCTTGCAAATGACAGTATTTCATATTTTCTTCTTTTTTTTTAATTGTTTTTGACAGAGACAGAGAGAAGGGGGAGGGCCCAGAGAAGTCTCTATAGTTGCACATCATCAGTTTTCAACATGGTTTCGTTCCACACAGGTGGTTAGGGTCCGCACAGGGCAGAAATCAGGCCAGGGGCCTCCTGCATGGGAGGCATGCCCCATCGAGCCAGGGGCCAAATGGGAATGGGGGGCAATAACTGAACTGGGGGCCTCCCGCATAGGAAGCAAGCTCCAGTTTAGCATATGGGTCCACACAGGCCAGGGCCAGGATGTAATCCTCAGTCCCTGGGGCTGCAAAGCGAGCACTTAACGTGCTGAGCCATCCCAGCTTCCCCATATTTTCTTATGGCTGAGTAATAACATTACATTATATATGTACCACATCTTCTTTATCCATTCATCTACTGAAGGACACTTCAGTTGTTTCTATGTCTTTTAAAAATATTTTATTTATTTACTTATTTTTGACAGAGAGAGCGAGAGAGAGAGAGCGAGAGAGAGAGCGAGAGAGAGAGAGAGAGAGAGAAAGAGCGAGAGAGAGCGAGATACAGAGACAGAGACAGAGAGAGAACTGAACTGGGGGAGCTCCCCAGTTCAGCATATGGGTCCACACAGGCCGGGGCCGGGACTTGATCCCTGGTCCCCAGTGCTGCAAAGTGAGCACTTAACCCACTGAGCCATCCCGGCTTCCCCTGTTTCTATGTCTTGACCACTGCGAATAATGCTGCAATGAACACTGGGGTGCATATATTTTTACAGGTAAATGTGTTCACATTTTGAGGGGTAGATACCCCAAAGAAGGATTGCAGGGTCATATGGTAACTTTATTCCTAATTTTTTGAGGAAACTCCATACTGTTTTCCATAGTGGTTGTACCATTTTACATTCCCACCAGCAGTGTATAAGGGTTCCTTTTCCTCTACAGCCTCTCCAACATTTGTATTAATTGTCTTGTTGATAATAGCCATTCTAACAGGTATGATAAGGTGGTATCTCGTTGTAGTTTTGATTTGTATTTCCCTAACAGCCAGTGAAATTGAACATCTGTCTTTTCATATATCTGTTCGCCATTTGTATGTCTTCTTGGGAGAAGTGCCTGTTCAGGTCCTCTGCTCATTTTTCAACTGGGTTGTTTGTTTTTTGTTATTGAATTGTATGAGTTCTTTATATGTTTTGGATATTAGCCCCTTATCAGAACTACCTGATATAGATTTTTGAGAGTAGAAAACATTAGAAGAAGGAAACACAAAATAAATGTAAAATAAAATTATTTTAAAATTTAATTACCTCAGATATTTAAAATGTGAAAGTTATCATTGTTTAAATTAAAGGTTTGTTTTAAAACATAAGCATTGGTTACTTTACCTAATAGTCCTGATCTTAGCTGGCTGACAAACATTTCAGACACAGGAAAATTTCATTTTGCTTTGACATTGATCAAATCATTTAGAGTGTGTCCTAAATCATTTTCCAGCTGGGCATTAGGGTACATACTGTATCATACAAGCTCATTTCCCTAGTTAACATGAGTCTGGCTTCATTTACTCAGTATTACCTCTTTAAAGCCCCTATACAGGCCAAATACAGGCACATTGGGGGTTAAGGCCTCACCTATAAATTTTAAGGGTACACAATTCAGTCCTTAACAATGAGCATTTATAGTCTGGGGTTTCTATGAATTATACTACTGTGAACATTCTAGTACATGCCTTTGGTAAACTTATACACAGGAGCAGAATTTTTGCTCATAGGGTAAACCTATGCTCAGCTTAGCAGATATTGCCAAACTATTTTCTATAGTAGTTGTAGCTTACGCTCTGACCTGCAGTGTACAAAAAGTTACACTTGTTCCACATCCTTGTCAGCATTTGGTATTTTCCATTTCTCCCAATTTACTCTAAATGATTTTAATGTAAGTTGCCTCAAATTGTTTTGGAAGTGGGTGGGGCATAAATAACATACATTTAATTAATGTATATTTAATTAATGTAATAATAACATAATTTAATTAATGCAATGGCTAATCAAGAAGGATTTTCTTAGTAATATGTCATTATGATGTACATAAAATTTTAAATCCATCTGTAAAAACACCTAAGACGTTTTTACTATTTTTTAAAATTTGATGTCCTTTTATTTATTTATTTATTCATTCATTATTCCTATTTTTTTTAATTGTTAAAGTTATTGGGGTGACATTGTTTGATAAATTATAGGTTCCAGGTGTACTATTCCACATTACATTGTCTATGTGCAATATATTCTCACCATCCAGAGTAAGTTCTCTTCCCATTACCATATATTTGATGTCCCTCCCTTCTCCCCAACCCCCGCCCCTCTTACCCTCAGTAACGGGTAAACTATTGACTGTTCAACAATTTTTTTTTAAGATTTATTTTATTGTTTGGAAAAAGGTAAAAGAGGGAGAAAGGGGGAGGGCCCACAGCAGTCTCCATAGTTGTATTAATACATCATTAGTTGTGACATAGTTTCATTCCACACAGGTGGGTGTGGGGCTGCGCAGGATAGGAACTGAACTGAGGGCCTCCCACATGAGAGGGAGAAGTCTGCAGTCATCCTGGTGTTACCAGTAGTGCCACAGTTCAGAATATGGATTTGCAAAGGCCAGAGCCAGGATTCTATCCCTGGACCTCAGCACTAAATATGCTGAGCTATCCCGGCATTCCTGACTTTTTATGTAGGATATTTCAAGATACAACTTTATGGTAAAAATTTCAGAGAAATGCTTTTAGCTTTAAAACACACACACAAATAATGGTATTTATCATAGAGAAAACTGGAGTAACAGATGTGAATCTATGACTCCAGTACTCTCTTTTCAGTTTTCCAGTGAAATTATTTAAAAATATAGTAACTAACGTACACTAAAAAATCTATACTCAGAAATACAACCGAGACTGTGAAGCGCTAAAAAGAAGGTGGATCAGCTAGTTTTGAAAAATTCAAGTGTTTGGGACACAAGACCTAAGGTTGGCAATAGGCATATTCAAGAACAAATGTACCAAAAAATACACAAGGATGTAGATTATAAAAAATACAAACAGTGATTCAAGTTAGACTCAGATTACAAGCATAACTAAAAAATATTCCAACTTAACCAATAAAACTTGAGGAAAGAATGAAACCTGGTAGTCAATAGCAGTTGCATAGAAAAGCTACAGTCTAAAGATGGCATTAAATTAAACATGATTTTTTTCAGTGTAAAAGGAAGCTAAATTCAGGGCTTCTTTTTTTTTTTTTTTTGAGGCTGCAAGAATATCATGTCTCATTACATGGAAGAAAATGTTCTGTTCAGCTTTGTATAGTTCCATTTTAACCACAATGAGGCATATCATAAGAAAGGGTGACTTGGGTAACATCAAAAGAATCAGGAGAAATCACAGAAATTAAGTTCAGATGTTATAAACTGTATCCCCTCTTCTTTCATGAAGAGAGAAACATAAACTTCTACAACTGAGTCAAGATAAATAATTTAAATGACTTCCTTTGACTCTGGGTAATTACTCTGTTAGGGGGATACTACTGTATAGTAGCCCTTTGTGCAGATAAGATGCAAAACAGAAAATCAGCCCAAGATAATCAAAAGTTGAACTCAGTAAGAAAACTGAAGTCATTTCTAAAGAAGCAGTCCCTCTTTTCAAATACTTTTTGTTGGGGGTTGGGGTATCAGGGGTCCAAGCAGAGTACAGACTTTTTCCTTCATCTATAATGCCCTAGTAAAATCTGCCCATTTCATTGCCTCTGTCACCTTTTGTTAAGTTCAGAAACTGCAGTGGATGGGGAATGTTCCTATTTTCTATTGAGTAGGACCACTGTGTCTTTAAGTCAAAAAAGCCCATAATCAAGCACTATTTTGTTGCCAGGAAATTTGGCATCAACTCGTACAGGAATCCTGCGAGTACAGTACTGTGGATTAAAAGCCTGATTGCTTTAGAAGTATAAGAATCATGATTTATTTTTCCATATTAAATTAGTAAACAGAGAGGAAAGTAACCAGTCATTCCAATTTTGAGATAATTTCTAAAGTTGAAATCAGGCATTCAACATAAAACTTAGACTCAAGGAACAGAATATATAAAAAAAAATAAAATAAAATAAAGACCTTATTATTGCTGAATCATTTGAAATTCTCAACAAAAATTCCCAAACAAGTGAAGGTTTCTAGAAGAGGGTCACACATGAATTCAAATGGAAATTAATTTCTTCAAGAAACTCCCACTTCATTAGGATTGACTCAGGGGAACAGAATGCTACCCACACTTCAGGCTCTTCATCCCCTTTTAAAAATCAACAGCTTGTTAAGGTATCAACAAGTAGAATAGGGCTGGCTTCCCTTGGTCCTGCTCTCGCCATGTTCTCTATTCCAGAGAGCCAACACTGATTCAACGAGGGAGAAATTTCCCCTTCCTCTTAGAGTTCTTGTTCCAAATTCCCCTGGCAGCAAGCCTTCTCCCTCCACTGATTCCTTGTGCATTCACGCTGCACAACTCTTTGTGCTCATACCAAACATAATCTGGGGCTGGAGGCAGGTCCAAGATTAAGTTGGTTTATACTTGCCTTAATATAAAACAGACTTGGTTGCATTTCAAATCCGGCAGGCTTGTTTTACATAACGGAATCAGTTGTTAAGATGGATTTTGTCCTAGTATTTATCTTCTTCTCAATCACTGAAAGGCTTAATTGACTGTTCAGAGATCCATTTCAGTCTCTAAATTTCCCACCCTTCTCAATCACCTGGAGAGTAACTTACCTGGCTCCATTAATCTTGACCTGTGTATAAGGCAGAAAGTGGGATCTAGCACCTTTTGTTCTCAAATTCCAGACCTTCACCCCCTCTTCTCAGCCTCAAACTCCATGTAAAATTTCTATCAAATTTATATATTGCATTCCCCCCGCCCCAAATAAATCAGTGCTATCCTAATAACATGTAGAATTATAAGCTGGTAGACACAAAAATATTCCTTTTTCATAAAATTTCATAAAAGCTATAGTGATTGAAGATTTTTTTAAATAAATAAAAGTGAAAAAGAAGCTAAAGAAAGCAGCTCTAACTCTTCAGAAGAAGATGTTCACAGCCACCTGGGAAGGAGAAGCCAGAGAGTTTTAATAGTGAAAAAGGTACCCAGCAAGTAACTAAAGACCTAAGACTTTTTCCAGATCAGTTTTTTTAATGTTGACGATTGAACTTTAGTTATAAATGTGACCTAGCTGAAGATGAAATAACAAGAAGATAAGAATTCTGAGGAAACCTAAAAATGTTATTCTGTACTTTTATATGTATACGTATACATATTATCTACTCATGTACTTATTGGGTATATACCTTATTAGTACTTTACTATACTGGATGAGTACAGCCATACAATTGAATATTTTGTCAATGTGTTCAGCTTTATAGAAATGGTGGGCCAGCTTTATTCTGGTCCTGTCTGGCCGGAGGGAAACCACTGTGATACGCTGTTGTCAAATTACAGTTTAGTAAAGGCCTAGATAGAATATAAAAAGTGTGCTGAGATGACTGATGGAACCTGATAGCAAAGTCTATACAAGATGAAGTTCTTTCGTTGCTGTATCACTTCAAATATATATTTCAAATATTTCAAACCCTCAAAATTAATTTTAGTTCAGCAGTTCTTGAGTCAACACAAGATTAATAAATATTTAAATGTGCATCTAAATTACGTTGAACAGGACATTTTTATGATTTTAACAGACAAAATAAACAGCCTACCTGACTACGCCCTATAGGATGTAAGGTAGAAAGTTATTCGTTCTGTTTTTTTTTACTATTATAATATACAGTTATAAATTTGTAATGTCACAGAGCCTTGCTCATTAAAAATATATCAACAGGAGTTCTTATAAAATACTACTGCGCATCACCTTTTGAGAACCAACTACTATATAGTTCTTCATCATAGTGCCCTTTTCCCAACAGGTGGCCTTAGGGTACAGATTCACCACCATTACTAACCAATAAAGAGCAAACTAAATCCAAACTATGAGTAAGTAAATAGTAAAGAGAAGTGCGCAGAATTCAATAAACAAAAAGCAAAAAACTCAATAGAGAAAAATTTTTTTAAAAAAGCTATTTTGGGAAGCCGGGATGGCTCAGTGGGTTAAGCGCTCACTTTGCAGCCCCAAGGACCGAGGATCAAGTCCCGGCCACGGCCCATGTGGAACCATATGCTGAACTGGGGAATACCCCCAGTTCAGTCCTCACTGGGGTGAAGACCCCGGCCCAGTTCCTGCCCTGTGCAGCCCCCTCCCACCTGTGGAATGGAACTATGTGCAAAAACAAGTGATGTGCAACTATGGGGACTGTTCTGGGCCCTCCCCCTTCTCTCTGTCTCTGTCTCTGTATCTCTCTCTGTGTCAAAAACATTAAAATAAATCTTTAAAAAGCTATTTCTTTGAGAAGATCAATAGAATTAATAAAATTCTCACTAATATGATCAGAAAAAGATACAGAAGATTTTGCAACTTTACAAAAAATGTTTTATTATGGAAATTTTCACATATGTATACATGTAGAGATAATAGTCTAATAAACCTAGTATAACAATCACCTACTCAATACATGGTCGGTCTTATTTCTATCTACACCTTCCCTCAATTCTCCCACCATGGATATTTTAAAGCACTTCCTAGACAGTGTATTATTTTCTCTGTAAAGACTTTTGATTATGAATATGATTATCTCTTAAGTAGATAAAGCTGTATTTCTGCATCATGATGCTAACAAAGATAAACTGTAATCTGTAAACATAAAAAATGTCCCCAGTGTTCTTCCTCCCTTCCTCAGACTGAAAGATTGACCAGATCAACTGCCTGACCTCCATGAAACTAGACAGATTCTCCAATTGCCAGAGGCAGAAATTCTGTCTCTTATCCTCTGAGGAATAGACTTCAGGAAAGTCTAGTAGTGCTTGGTGTTGGTGAAGGATGTAAAACTGGCCTTTGATTCACATTTGTTGACAATGAACAGTAAAGCTTGTCCTCGTAGTTGCACTTAGTAATTGTACCTGTTGAGCAGACAGGCACATAGCCAGACTCCCCAACCCACCCACTCAAAAATGCAAAGGTGACCTAATGGGATCCCTGTCCTGATCAGGTGCTCTCTTTGTCAGCTAATGGATACTCAGGGGCAAGAAAGACAACTTCAAATGAGAATATTCTATGTTGTCTTCTGTTTTGTGCAACTATCTCCAAATGGGTATATTTTTGTGTCCTTTGCTGATAAATATATTTTATATTCTTTAGCTGTGTGGAATTTCTCTTCAATACCATCACTGTTCCATTTGGACACCATGCAAACTAGTGTTTGAAGTAGTAATGATATGAATATAAGAGATACATGAGAGAATTCAGGGAATTCAGGAGAAAAGGAACATAGCAGGGTCCTTATTTAGCAAAACTTTATAGACGATGAGAAATAAGTTGTTTCAAAGGAGTATGTATAAAGCCCGCTAGGGGACCATGGACAGTCTAGTATATGGAAGTGAAACAAATCAGTCTAAAAGGAAGGAGGCTTGACTTCACAATTCTCATGTTGCTTTTATGGCACACGTCTTAGAGGTTCTTCAGTGGGAACTGAAACAGACAATGATTGGGTGGTACTCTAAGTAGTAAGAAAAACTAATGCTGAAACTATAGATTCCAATATCTGGGTCAGAAACACCTGGAATGGTAATGACAGAGGATGAAGATGTCCTAGACTACAGACTGCTGAGCCAGAGGGCGGCAACTTTCCAGGCAGAAGACAGATCTTTACCAAAGTTTAGGTAACAGTTGAGCTAAGAAATGTCTTAAAGTTTCATCGATCTGTTTCTCTCAGTTGAGGGTGGCAGCATATACGTAGGGGAAATCACAAACAAGAAACAAGAAGTTTTTGATTTGGGGGAAGAACATTTTAACTTGTACGAATGAGTCCCAATCTTTGTTTTCACAGACCTTCTAAAACAGAGCTATAAACTTAAAGCTGTGTGTTTTTTGGTTTTGTTTTTTGGGGATGTTTTGTTGTTGTTTTGTTTTGTTTTTACCAATAAACTGTTTTGTTTTGTTCTGTTTTTTAACGGTGTTCAAAGATATATTCTCAGAGATGATTTTCTATTTGGAATAGATGTTTCCCAGTGGAAGATTAAGAGTACTTGACTGGGTGGTGAGCACATAATGCAATGCATAGACGATGTAATGTAGAGTTGTACACCTGGAAACTATGTAATTGTTACCAACCGATGTCACCCCCACAAATTTAATAATAAATAAAAGTACTTGAGGCATGAAACTTCCATCAACAAAAGTATTTAAGGAGAAACTTCTTTTTAAAATCTATGCAAAAGATGGATGAAAGGTAATCTGTAAACATAAACTATATTAACCAGGTAAAAATATGTGAATGTTGGGGCTGTGTCTGAAAAGTTGTAATTTATATATTTTATCATTTTCAGTATGATATACAGTCCACATATACATGGAATTGAAATGGTCTTCAATCAATTTAACTGACGTATTAACTAACTGAATAATACATGCAGATATAATTTTGTTGAAGGGGTGGATGACCTCAGTGGATAGGAAACAAATGAAATAAAGGGAAAAAGCCAGGCTTCTTTAAGGCTAAAAGTAAATGTCCCCTGTTGGGAGAGAGAGCCACTCCATTAGTCTCTCCCTTACCTATACATCTTTCTGAGTACGCCAAGAATACAAGGCTGAACCATTTCTCAAGGTTGTGTTTGCAGCAAGAAACCTTGAGGGATGAGGCAATGTACGAGTATACCTTGAGACACAGAGCAAGCTTGCTTACTTGTGAGTATAAAATAGCATATTCCGCAAACCCAGAGTTCCTCTCCTATAACATAGTTCACTGCCAGTGCAGCCAGCCTATCTGGGCCCTCAGCAAAACTCACCCCCCAAAGGGACTAGCAGGCAATGAGGGAACCAACACAACATGCTATCTGTGCTAAGGGTAATAAAATCCTTTGTCTCTCACCAGGGTCTCTTGTATCTTCTGCCAGCACCCATAAAACATTAACAAACCAATTAGATTATAGAAAGATGAAATCAAATCCCAGGTCCAACACCTCCCCCCATCCCTTTTGGTTCAGTTTAACATCTTCTACTGAGGCCACGGCTTCTATGCTGAAGGTGAGGTGCTTGTGAGTATGATGGAGATACAGCATTTGCCCAGGAACCCTATCCCCACCCCCAAAGCCTTCAACAGACTTTGTAGAAAAAAAATTGTACTACTCAGCTTCTAAACGAAAAAGGAAGAGACAGAGATAGAGGGTGAGTCCAAGGTGCTCTGACCTCCTGTCCACAGGAATCCATAACCACTCACAAGTGACAGTAAAATGGCGTGGGGCACATCCCATGCATCCCTCATCAGTGGTATTTCCTGTCTGAAAAAAGATGCTTGCAGTATATATAAAAAGATAACCTCTAGTGCCACCGGCCCCGGAGCAGAGAGCTAATCTATAGCAATTACGTTTTCTAGAATGCGTGAGGTGGGGCTACTCCAGACAAACACCAGGCAGTTCAAAATAAATCCAGGTCCAAACCCAATGCTTGGCTGACCTGTTTGGATGCAGGTAAACTATATTCCACACATGGGGATCTTATTGAGCCCAATCCACTAAGCAACCAGCAAGAAAATGACTTTTTGCTTACCTCTGGGAGTTCATATGGTTACAGTGGAATGAAAAACTAGACAACTATGGGGTGTTTTAATCTATGCAAAAGTTTGGATATTTGCACTCAAGTGCTCGGTGACTTGTAACTTGCTAATTTAAATTCTCTGAGAGTTTGTTTTATGAGATTGAAACCTTGGGATAGTCTAAACACATCTGGGATTTATTTTATAAAGGTACTGTAGGATTTCTAAATTTAATGTGACATAAAACTACAAATGAAATAGATCACATACAAACATACAAAGTCTTCTATGAATTACCAGTAGTTCTTGTATAAACCACACAATATTGTAAAACATACAGATCGTCCCATGTTTTTCAAATCTTTGGTAATTCTTTTTTTTTTAAGATTTATTTTTATTGTTTTTAACAGAGAGAGATACAGACACAGAGAGGGAGAGAGAAGGGGGGAGGGCCCAGGACAGTCTCCATAGTTGTACACCACTGGTTTTCCCACATAGTTTCATTCCACAGGTGGGCACGGGGCTGCACAGGGCAGGAACTGGGCCCGGGTCTCATCCCATTGAGAACAGAACAGGGGGCACTCCCCAGTTCAGCATATGAATCCGCATGGGCCGGGGCTAGGATTTGATCCTCGGTCCTCGGGGCTGCAAAGTGAGCGCTTAACCCACTGAGCCATCCCAGCTTCCCCCTGGTAATTCTTGATATTATTTAGGTTTTGTTTTGGGACATTTTACATGGACTTTTGGAAAGTTAGACTAATAAAATATTGAGTTAATGAATATTTCTATTTAGTTAAAGATCATACATGGAATTCTGCTTATATGAAATTCTGAGATAGTACCTGTTGTTCTTCTGGGGGAAAGCTAAAAATTTTGTTTTTCTTTTTAGGCAGTTAGGCTACTAGTGAAATTAACAAGGGGGGTAATCTGGATCTGTATAGTCAGGAAACAATTCCAGAGGTTTAAGTAGAGGGTAATAAAATAAGCTCTGCTTAAACTGTCTGATTGTTACCAACCAATGTCACCCCATTAAATTTAACAATAAAATATATATATAAAAAAAATAAGCTCTGCTTTAATAAGGCAATACTAATATATAGCATGGCACATTAAAATCTATTATAGGAAAAAATTAATGTTCTCCTATAAGATAAAAAAATATATAATTAAATCAGAAATGTTAACATGACCCCAGGACATATCCCTTTTTTTTTTTAAGATTTATTATTTTTGACAGAGACAAAGACAAAGAGAGACACAGAGAAGAGAAGAATCCAGAGCAGTCTCCAGAGTTGTACATCATCAATTTTCAACATGGTTTTGTTCCACAAAGGTGGACAGGGGCCATGCAGGGCAGAAACAGGTTTAGGGGGCTCCCACATGGGAGGCACGCCCCCTTGAGCCAATGGTCGAACCAGGGGGATAAGAACCAAACTGGGGGCCTCCTGCATGGGAAGCACACCCCAGTTCAGCATATGGGTCCACACAGTCCAGGGCCAGGATTCAATCCTTGGTCCCAGGGCTGTAAAGCGAGCACTTAACCTGCTGAGCCATCCCAGCTTCCCAAAGCATGTTCTTTTACCCTGTCATAAAAAAACCTCTACCCAAGGGCTCATGTGAAACAATATAAATTATATCCCTAGTAAACTGTCTTGGTACCTAGTATTATTCTCCCACTTCTGAGATGACTTTAATTCATAATTCTATTTAGGGACTCACATCTACCTTACACTCTGGCTGACTGAGGTGTGCTCTCAGGCTCTCTCTTCTTGGTGACCAGACTATGGTGAAACCCTTTTGATTACCAAATCTACCTTCCTTGAGGATTAAATGAATATATATATATATATATATATATATATATATATATATATATATATATATATATATATACACACACACACACACACATATATATATGCACAGACACACACATAAACACATACACATTATATATATGTATATGTATAATGTGTGTGTGTGTGTGTGTGTGTATATATATACACACACACACACACACACAAGCATATAAGAAAGCCATCTCAAATAAAAATAAAATAAAAAGAATTAAAAAAACCAAAAAAACAAAAACGCCCTCTCAGAGTTTCATGGAATCCTTTGTAGATTCTAGTTTTCTGGACTCTGAGATGTTGTCAGATTCTGTTTTCCTCCAACGCATGTTTTAAGCACAACCTGAATTTAATTGTGTTAGAACTGTATTACTTTGATGAGGAAGAGGAAAGGAGAACAGAAGATAGGCTGTTCAGAGAGAAAATGGCTAAACTCCAAATAGCCTTTCCAACTCCTATAAATTCCACTGAGACCTCTCTAGCACTATGTAACAAATATAACTTAGACTCACACTACGATCTGTATTTAGGAAACTTCCCATTAGAAAAATGTTTTAACGTGGGGATATAAAGTACAACATAGAGAATATATTCAATAATGTTGCAACAACTATGTATAGTGTCAAGTGGGTACTAGACTAATGTGGGGGGATCACTGCATAAATTATATAAACATCTAACCACTAGGCTATACAACTGATACTAATATAAAATAATATTCAATGTCAACTGTAACTTAAAAAAATTAAAAGAATTTAAAAAATTTTAATTCTTCCACATATAGATACATTTTGTCAGAAAACAAGGAACAAGGATTACCTTCTATGTAAAATAAAGAGATTAATATATTAATTTCTAAGTACCATACATTCAAGAAATAGGTAGCAAAGAATCAGGGAAAGTTTACAAATATCAGGAAAATAAAATGTCCAGAAAACATGAACAGAAAAGAAACAGGGGTGGGGGTGGGGTCTAAGTTAAAGCAGAATAAGAGTGCTACATGAATTTTTAAAGTACTTAGAGGCAGATAATGAACCTCCTATAAGTAATCATCAGAATCTGAATAATAAACTGAAATAGTCCCCTTGGTACACTGTGAAGAATGCAATTTTAATTATGTGATTTTTCTAGCTAATTTCTGCTTCAAAAACAGTAAAGTACTTCTGCATACAAGGTGGCAGACACAAGAACTTTTCTGAACCTCTCACATGCACATTGTCATCAAAATTGAAATTAGTAGAAACATGCCTTTGAGTTAAATCACAACTGGCCCTTAGACAGATCTATTTACTGGGAACAAATTCTGTGCCAAACACTGGTGGCAACACTAAACAGCAGTTTGCATTTATGAAGCACTTTTTCCTTTTTAGGTTCTCACAAATGTCATTTTAAAACAAACTGTATTTGTTTTTCAGCATTAATGGCATGTGCTAAAGACATGTATTATTATAAGTTGGTACTACTCACGTAAGTTTTTGCTTTGAAAAGAAAAAAGGGGAAGGGGAATATAACCAATAATATTGTGATAAGTTTGCACAGTAGCAGATGATTACCAGAATTAGTAGGATGATCACATTTTAAGATATAAAAGTGTTGAATCACACTATTGTACCACTGAAACTAATACAAATAAGATTGTATAGCAGCTATACGTAAAAAATAAATTAAAAGAGACAATCTATCCACTTGTATTTGTGTACATATATTCTAGATAGTTATGTATGAAAGTCAATCAACAATGATACATTCAACAGATTGTCTAACAAAATAAAACAATTATGGGGAAATAGAAATGGCACATTTGTCAGAAGATGTCCATAAATAACTAATTACTTTAGCACAATAAAGATATTCTCTTAATACTAGTGTCTTAAAAGAGGATACTCATTACTTTCTAACCATCTAAAACTAATTAGGGTTTCATCCAATCAATCACATATTATAAACCATGCAAATGTTGATGTCAAAATACAGTTTAAAGAAGTTAATATTATAGTATTTTGTATTTGAAAAATTATGGGCTTCAGAACTAGCTTTTCATGTTCTAATAAACACGCTGATCATTTTCCACATCTTTTCCTTATTAATTATTAAATAGCAAACTTAGAAAATTAAAATAAAAAACAAAACAGAAACTTACAGGTAGTAGAGTTTTCCTGCAGCAGGAAGTTCCCTTTTCCGGTAATCTATCCCGGAGTCTAGCTGGACCGTGTTACAGTACTTCTACAATCCAAACACATCAAATAGCTTTTTAAACAAGTGTTGGTTTAGAATTAGAATCTTTCTGCTATCATATTTTTTAATTTTTAAAATGTCCTCTATAAAATGAGTTTAGGACAAAATAATAGAACTCGTGTAAGAAACATAAAAGTTAAATATTAAATATATACCACGCCAAAAAAATCAGTTTAAAATCATTAAGATTTGAAGCATGCCTTCCTGAAACTTTGCTAAAACAATGCTGTCAGCAAATTCCACATAAAACTGCCTTTTTAAAAAAAATCCAATTTCCATTACTCAGAAGTAAGAAGCTGGAGGCTATCAGAAAAAATAATTGAAGGAGGCCAGGATGGCTCAGCAGGTTAAGTGCTTTGCAGCCCTGGGGACTGAGGATCAAATCCCAGCCCCAGCCCATGCAGACCCATATGCTGAGATGGGGTGTGCTTCCCATGTAGGAGGCCCCCAGTTTGGTTCTCGCCCCCTAATTCAGCTCCCCAGCTCAAGGGGGTCCAGCCCATTTCCCACCCTATGCGGTCCCTGCCCACCTGTGTAGAACTAAAGCATGTCAAAAACTGATGATGTCATCTTATTAAGCGAAATAAGTCAGACTGAAAGAATCAGGAAACATATGACCTCACTTATAAGTGGAATATAAAACTGAAAGTAACAAAGACACAGAGACCTATGGACACACTCAATAGTTTGGTGATTGCCTGAGGGAAGGGGAGGAGGGGGGAGTGAGAGTGAGGAGGGGGGAGGTGGGAGGGGGCACCAGATATATGGTGATGGAAGGAGAGCTGATTCTGGGTGGTGAGCACATAATGCAGTACATAGGTGATGTGATGTGGACTTGTACATCTGGAAAGTATCTAATTGTTACCAACCAATGTCACCCCAATAAATTTAACAATAAAAAAAACCCCAAAAAACCCAATGATGTACAACAATGGAGACTACTTTGGGCCCTCTCTTCTCTCTGTCTCTGTCTCTCTCTGTCTCTGTCAAAAACAATAAAATATATCTTAAAAAAAAGAAGAATTTTCATGGGGCTTAAGCATCACCATGGGAGAGGGACAGTCTAAGGGAGTTGGGCCAGTATGTTTGTCTGAATTTTAAACTGTATGATCATACTAAAGCGATGCTATACATAAACCTGCCCTTCAATTCTAAATGACTGCCACTGTCCTTGTTTGTCCCTTAGTTCCTCTCCAGCCATCAAAGTCTTCAGAGTTCTTTCCTGCTGTGAACACCTTCCTTCGACCTCAGTTGTCCTGCGCTGCTGATATCCTTCTCCCTATTTCTCTTTACTTTATATCCCCCCACCCAGGGGGCATCTGTGCATAGAAACTCTCTTTTTCTGAGGAAAATCTGTCCTGGGATGGTAAGAACCAATTCTTTATATGCTACTTGAACCACAGACAATATAATAAATAGTATAGCAACGTATTCATCTATTTCCCCAGGTTCTCTATTTCTTTTAAACTACAATTTATCTTATATGACTTAATATTTCTAATTTACTCAAAAATTTTTCTTCTTTTTTTTTTTTTTGCTATTAAAAAAAGGTGAGTGGAAGTTATACAAGCTTCAATTTCACTTCCTGGGTAACTAACTTCTCTCATATATGAGTGATTAAGTCCTACCAAATGATTGCATTTGTACACTAATCACCACCGACGAATACCTAATCAGCACAAAAGAACTACAACCAAAGCCCTTAAAAGTTAGCTCTTAATTGCCTGAAAAATGAGCTCGATTTATATTTTTAAAGAAAAATAAACCTCCAATTTTCAGATTTTATTCCCATACGCTAAATTCTTCAAAACACTTTGCAGAAGGTTGGAGGAGGGTAAAAGCTAAGACATTTCCAAGTTGAGAATGAATCCAGTCATAAGGGCATGATCTCTAATTTCCTAATTTCCAGGGATATTTTTAAGGCCTGTGACCTCTTATCATCATCCAATTCAAATGCCTAAAACTAATCAGCCACCAAGAGTAATTTTATTTTTAAATAGTTTGTATACTTATGTATACAAAGGACAAAAACAACTACACAATCTAAAAATGCAATTAGAAAGTTTGGGGAAGACGAGGAGGGAAGTTAACATACCCCTGGGGAACATAATCAAGAGTCAAAGGTCTTTGACTTTGGAAAGAAAAATGTACTACTAGAAGAACCATATTTCAACAGTTTGCATTTTCCTTAGGATCTATTATGTGCATTTTTAGCAATTCTGAATAATACCATTAGAAAAATAGCCATCTCACAAAATGACTTTATATAGTGTCCACTCTAGCTTTTCCTTTCCCAGCTGGAGCAAAAGAACAATAAACATTGTACAGAGTATCTTTTAAAACAATATATCAATCTTCTGAGCAAAGGCTGAAATAATAAAGATTTGCCTCACTAAAAAACTATTAGAGACAATAAGCAAATACAGTAAAGTTGCAGGATACAAAATCAATGTACAAAAATCCATTGTATTCCTATATAGTACTAACAATAAATTTTCAGAAAAAGACATAGTAAATAGAAATTCCACTTGCAATTGCAACAAAAAGAATAAAATACATAGGAATAAATTTAAAGAATGTGAAAGACCTATATATTGAAAGCCACAAGACACTGAAAAAACTGAAGAAGACACAGAAAAATAGAAAGATATTCCATGTTCATGAATTGGAAGAATCAAAATATTTTAAATGGCCATATTACCTAAAGCAATATACAGATTTAATGCCAACACCATCAAAATCCCAATGGCATTTTTCAAATAAAAAGAACAAAAAAGCATCAAATTTGTTTGGAAACACAAAAGACCTAATAGCCAAAGTAATCCTGAGAAGAAAAGAACAAAGCTGGAAGTATCACACTCCCTGACTAAATCATATTACAAAGCTACAATGATCAAAATAGTATGGTATTGGCAGAAACACAGAAACACAGACTAATGGACTAGAATTGAGAACCCAGAAATAAAACCATATGTATATGGGCAATTAATTTTTTTATAAATGAGCCAAAAACATACAATGGAGAAAAGAAATCCTCTTCAATAAATGGTACTAGAAAAACTGGAAAGCCACATGCTAAAAAATGAAGTGACTAACACCACATACAAAATTTAACTCAAAATGGGTCAAAGATCTAAATATAAGACCTGAAACAATAAAACACATAGAAGAAAACAGATACTAAATGTATGGACCTTGGTCTCAGACAAGATTTTATAAATTTGAATCCAAAGGCAAGTAAAAGCAAAATTGAATGAATGGGACTATATCAAACTAAAAAGCTTCTTCTGCAAAAGAAACCATCAACAAAACAAATAGGCTACATATAGGAAATGAGTCAGTCAGGCTCACTAGTCAATGCCACTATTGGGTTAGCTGCTTATGTAACTTATTATAAAGCTTCTCTAATAGGGTGGCATGTAGCCACCTTTGTTTGCTGGTCATATAAAAGCTTCTGGGAACTTCCCATAGTGTGGAATGTCTTTTGATGCTGCTTGCCCACCCCAGAGCAGTCTCCATGGTTGTATGTCATTAATTTTTTATATAGTTTCATTTTACAGGTAGGTGCAGGGCTGTGCAGGGCAGGAACCAGGCCAGGGGCCTCCCACATGGGTCCCGGCAAGAACAGAACTGCAGTATATGGGTCCACACCGTCTGGGGCTGGGATTCGATTCTCAGACCCAGGAGTTGCAAAGCGAGCACTCAACCATCCCAGCATCCCTGGTTTTATAAATTTTACATAAGTAAGCATAACAGGAAAAAGTGGTTGAGACTTTCTAGTTACAATAAATAAAATATTTAAATGACGAAGATCTATCTTTTTACTTAATTCTTTAAAACTTTATCTTTTGTAAACTAAAAACAGTGACCCATGCTCAAGGATTGTACAGGGTGAACCAAAAATAGGTGAACAGTAAATGATAAGATTTATTTGAGATTATATATACATATATTTAGTTATAAAATTTAATATAACAGAAACACCATAAAATAAATCTTATTTACTGTCCACTTACTTTTGGTTTATCCATTTAATATAACACAAACACCATAAAATAAATATTATCAGTTACTGTCCACCTACTTTTGGTTCACCCTGTATAAAATTAAATATTAAAAGTATAAAAGTCAAACTAGGGGATGCTGGGATAGCTCAGCAGCTTGAACTCTTGCCTTGCAACCACAAGGTCTGGGGATCTAATCCCAGCCCTGGCCCGTGCAAACCCACATGCTGAACTGAGGTGCTACTGGTAACTGCCGAGCCCTGTGACGAAGGTTCTCGCCTTCCATGTGGGATGCGCCCCCAGTTCAGTTCCCACCATGTGCAGCCCCACATCCACTTGTGTGGAATGAAACTCTCTCACTTTATCTCAAACAATAAAATAAATCTTAAAATAAATAAATAAATAAATGTCAAACTACAAATCTATCTCCTCAGGAAAAAAGTTTGCTTGTAGCTTATATCTCTCAAGTTTTTCTTACATATACAGAGATGATAAATGATAGGTATAGATGATGATAGCTAGATAGATGATAGATAGATGGATGGATGGATGGATGGATGGATGGATGGATGGATGGATGGATGGATGGATGGATAGATGGATAGACAGACAGACAGACAGACAAGGCATTGCAGAATTCACATGGGCTTACTGAGGAGTTCTGGCAGGACTCTCTCAGCTTGCTTGGGAAAGTGCTGCCTGTGCTGTGCCCTGCTCACATGCTAACAGAGCAAGGCCTCATCTTGACTGTTACCTTGAGAAGCAACTAGTTGCAATGAAAAGATTTGCTTAATTATTTACAACCTAACTTCATACAAAAAAAAATGATATGGGGCAGCTTTTTAGAGACTTTATCCACCTCTATTATACTGCATATAAAATATTGGAAATTTTCCTATAATGAATGAAATAATGAGAACAAATTTGAGTTTCAAGCCTGTAAGTTCTACGAGACAAGGAGCATGTCTGTGTTGTTCATCATTGTGTCCCTAACATAGTATCTAGTACATAGTACATAGTAAGTGTTCAGTAAACACTGATTAACTGAATCAATAATTAGTAAGATCATCCATGTGCAAAGCTTAGGTGCAAGTCAATACATTAGGAACTACAGGAAAAATCAACTCGTACAGTCCCTTTCCTAAAGAGCTTTTATGACAAAATGATACACTTAATACATTGCAAAATGATTACATAGTAACATTAGTTAATACATCCATTACCTCACATAATTCATATTTCTTATATTTATGGTAAGAACATTTAAGATATACTCTTAGCAACTTTCAAGTATATAATACAGTATTAATATATAATAACTATAATCACAATGCTGTACATTAGATCCCCAGAACTTAGTCATTTTGTAACAAAGTTAATGCCCTTTAAGCAACATCTCTCCACTTCCCCCACTCCCCAGCCATGGTAACCACCAATCTACTCTGTTTCTATGAGTTAAGCTGTTTTAGATTTCACATATACAATAAGTGAAATCATTCAGCATTTGTCTTTCTCTGTCAGAGTTATTTCACTTAGTATAATGCCCTCAGGATCCATCTATTTTGTCACAAACGGTGGGATGTCCTTCTTTCTCATGGCTGAAAAATATTCCATTGTATGTATGTGTGTATATATATATATATATATGTATATATATATATTGTTTTTAACTCATCCATTGATAAACACTTAGGTTACAATGAACATGGGAGTGCAGGTATCTCTTCAAGACAGTGATTCCATCTCCTTCAGATATATACTCCATAAGTAGAACTGCTGGATCATATGTTAGTTCTATTTTTAATTTTTAAGAAACTTCCTTACTATTTTCCATAGTGGCAGCCCCAATTTACAGTCCCATCAACAATGCACAAGTTTCCTATTTTCCACATCTTCTTCACCACTTACCTCTTGTGTGTTTGAGGATAGCCTAGCCCGGGGGTGGCGAACCTATGGCACACGTGCCCAAAGTGGCACGTGGAGCAATTATTTCGGCACGCGGAGCTGTGAATACCATTTAAAAAATTATTGTTTATGCTCTTATAGACATAAAAATAATCGATACCTCTATCTCGCTCGATGGGTTGGCACGTGAGTCGAGCAAGTATACTCTTATTTCATAAACTTTGGCACTCAATCGCCAAAAGGTTTGCCACCCCTGATTTAGCCATTCTTACAGATGTGAAGTGATGTCTCATTATTTTGATTTGCATTTCCCTGATGATCAGTGATGTTGAACATCTTTTGATGTACCTATTTGCCAGTTCTATGTCTTTTGAGAAATATCCACTCATTTTTTTCGTGTGCCTACTGTTTGAAGTCTCCTACTATTATTGTATTGTTGTCTATTTCTCCTTTCAGATCTGTTAGTATTTGTTTAATATATCTAGGTGCTCTGATGTTGAGTGCATATATGTTTATGATTGTTATATCTACTGAATGAATTGGCCCCTTTATCATTTCCACTTTACAATTGTATGAAAGCAATATGCATTCAGTAGAAACCATACTTCAAATTCTGATTTCTGATCTTTTCTTGGACTAATGATACTCAATATAATACTCTTTTGTAACGCTGGGCAGTGGCAGCAAGCCACAGTTCCCCGTCTGCCACGCAATCATGAGGGTCAACAACCTACATCTACAGTATACTGTGTTGCCAGCATTTTTTGGATATTGTGTTTTGTTTTCACATGCTATCATGTCTACAAAATGCCTATCTGTATCTCCTACTTCTGGTGAGAAGAAAAGAGGGCAATTATTCTTGAGATGAAACTCAAGATTATTGCCAAACTGTAGGATAAAGTAAATGTTCTGAGCACAATTAAGGTAGGCTAGGCTAAACTATGATGTTTGTTAGGTTAGGTGTGTTAAATGTGTTTTCAACTTAATATTTTCAACTTACAATGGGTTTATCAAGATGTAAACCCATAGTAATTCAAGGAGCATCTGTTTATAGTTACCTTGACCAATTTGTTGTATATTTTCATGTTTTTGTGTTACGAATTACTGTCCTTTCATTTCAGTTTGAAGAACTCCTTTCAGCATTTCTTTCTTGTAAGGCAGGTCTAGTGATGATGAACTCTCTCAGTTTTTGTTTGTATGGAAAAGGCTTTATCTATTATTTATTTCTGAAGGACACTTTGCTGAATAGAGTATTCTTGGTTGGCTTTTTTTTTTTTTAAGTTCAACACTTTGAATATATCATCTTACTCTCTCCATGTCTGTAAATTTCTGCTGAGAAATCTGCTGATTGCCTTATAGGGGTCCCTTATAAGTTACAAGCTTCTTTTCTCTTGCTGCTTTTAAGATTCTCTCTTTGTTCATGATATTTGACAGTTTTATTATAATGTGTCTTGGACAGAATTCTTTACATTGAGTTTGTCTGATGACCTATAAGCTTCATGAACTTAGATATCCACGTCTCTCACCAGATTTGGGAAGTTCTTGCAATTATTTCTTTAAAAAACCTTTCTGGGGAAGCTAGGATGGCTCAGCGGGTTAAGCGCTCGCTTTGAAGCCCCAGGGACCGAGGATCAAATCCTGGCCTCGGCCCATGCGGACCCACATGCTGAACTGGGGAGTGCCCCCAGTTCAGTTCTTGCCGGGACCTATGTGGGAGGCTCCCGGCCCAGTTCCTGCCCTGTGCCCACCTGTGGAGTGAAACTATATGGAAAACTAATGTCAACTATGGAGACTGCTCTGGGCCCTCCCCTTTCTCTCTGTCTCTGTTTCTCTCTGCCAAAAATCAATAAAGTAAATCTTTAAGAAAAAACCTTTCTGGCTTCTTTCACTTTCTTCTTTCTGGAACCCCAATAATTCACATTGTTTCTTTTAATGGCATCCCATAGATTATGTGGCCTTTCTTCAACCTTTCTCATTCTTTTTTCTTTGTTCTCCTCTGATTAGATATTTTGAAGTTTTTGTCTTCACTCTGATTCTTCTTGATCAATGCCAATGATGTTGATGCTCTATTGCATTTTTATTTCATTCATTGCATTTTTCAGCTTCAGAATATGTGTTTGATTTTTTTTTATGATTTCTATCTTTTCATTAATTTGGCTTTTCATTTTGTTTTTCCTGACTTTGTTGAATTGTCTTTGTGTGTTTTCTTATAGCCATTGAGTTTCTTCAAAACAGCTATTTTGAATTTTTTACCGGGTAAACTGCAAATCTCCATGTTTTGGGGTCAGTTATTGGAAGATTATTGTGATCTTTTATGGTGTCATGTTTCTTGATTTTTCACTTTCCTTGTAGTGGTGCCTTGCTGTGGTCACATTCGAAGTAGCAGTCACCTCCTCTAGTTTTACTAATTGCTTTTGGGAGAGAAATACCTTCCATCAGCCCTGCTAGGAATTCTGAGGCTGTCTCAGACCTTCTATGGACACATCTGCTCCATGATTCTTTCTCCCTCTTGTGGCAAAAATCTTAAAACTTCCATGCCTCCACTTGTTCCTGCAATACACCAGGCCAAGTGCTCACTGCCTCCCTTTTGTTTTTCCAAAGCTGGCATTAAAGCTCAAGTTTGTGGTCTCTCGCTAGCCCAGAACATTCTCCCTAGCGGTCTGCCAAAGCCCACTCTTGCCACCACCATTGGGAGTACATACAGGGTGGCAGCTGTAGAGTATCTGTGTGTGTGAGATGCACGCAGTGCTGAGGCTGCCCTTTGGTCAGTTGGGGGACTCTGTGGGCAGAATGCCCCCAGTGGTTCATGGGTCGGCTTCTTGATGGTGCCGGTGAAGCAATCAGCAGGATCTGCTTCCCATTAATGCCCTCTAAGAGTCCTATCTACTGCTCTCCCAGCCTCTTCCCACCCTCCTATCCTGTGACTCCTGATTCTGTACTCTGGATGGGGCAAAAGAGAAATGAGCCTCTATAACAGCATCCCACACAGCTGGGGAAGCCAGGCGATCACTCACATGTTCTCGCTTTCTCTTGAGAGGCAATCACAGGGCAAGAAGATCTCTCTAGGCCTTATAGGTTGTGCTGTCTTGGAGGATGACTGATGAGGGTAAAGTTCAACTGTTCCTCTTAGTCTCTCCAATGCATCCAAACTCGGTATGTTTTTTGCTCCAACAGTGTGTGGGAACATTTTCCACTAGAAACCTGGACATCCACAAAAGCTCTCATCCTTGGGTGACTGTATAAGATGGTATGTTTTCCAGGGTCTCCAAGACCCCAGCTGAGAGGGGCTAGAGCTGGTTTACAGGCCACTGCAGGGTCCACAACTGAGACAGAGGTTTGTACGCCCATTACCTGACACAGGAATGGGCGAGCCTCCTCCCAGATTCTTTGGTGTATGGTGCTAGACACAAAGTCACTTTTGTCTGTGGATAGATGTAAAATTGTTGCTGGGGGGGGGGGCACGCAAACAAGAGATGTCTTATTCAGCCATGAATCTGACATCACCCCTCCATGGTGAATGTTCAACAGTGGCTACTCCTGAGGAGAAAAGTAAAAATGAGATTGGGACAGAGGGTGGGAGAAAATGGGGAAAAGAAGAGTAGTGAAGGGAGAGCTCTTGATATTTATTATACAAATGTATGTGATGGTTGGACTGTTGTTGTTGTTTTTTTAACTTAGCATGCATTCATTTATCGCTCATGAAATTTTATAAAAGGAGAGGTCTTAGAAAACTCCATATATTGTCCCCAAATAGTGGTGCTTGGAAAGAGCTGATAGCTGTCTTACTGAAATCACAGCCATTATACATTTCCAGCTCTGTCACAACAATTAGAATTTTAATTAATATCCTATCCTTCTCCCACTGTTTACTTTATGCAAGAAAACAAGCATCCTCATTGCTAAGGTAAAAAGAAAAAAAGAAAAGAAAAACATAAGAGTAATATATCACAGACTGGAAAGAAGTTGATGTCTGTACCTTTTAAGAATCTTTTTTATAACCACGCTACCAAATGTGTAACTGTAGCTCCTGTAAGCTTTCGTTTCCCCCCACAAAAGGAACTGTGCAATATATCTCCAGGCTAGCAGAAACTTCCCAACATACATGCAGCTTTACAAAATGTATTTTTTCAAAATACAGTAAATTTACCTACAAGAGTTTCCCTTCTTCTACACAAATAATCAGAGGCAAACAACTTTTCTATCTAAAAAAATCCATACTATAAATACACAAAGTCCATAATGCATGCGATTCATTTATACTATCATCACAACTTTGAGAATAATAAAGAAAAACTAAACCTCAATAAAATATTTGGCCTAAAAAACAACCCATCTACTTTCAGAGACTTTGTTAATTAGAACATTTAGTATCTAGGATAGCATTTGTAAATATTCTAAACTCTGGTTCTGCTCATTATTCATTGTATGTGCTCCACTTTTTGTCATTTCACTGTTCATTAGCACTTTTATCTGAAGATGAAAAGAGGAAGAGAAAGAAGATGAACTCAGTCAATATTACAAACTTATTCTTACCTCTGATAAAAGATCTGAAGAGTAAATTTTAAGCTATTAGCTAAAACAAGATTTGGATATCACTATATTTAACTTATTGTGAATGACTAAAGGTAGATTAATAAAGGAGAGTATACTTTTATAAAAGAAAGATAAAGAGTTCCTTACTGATAAAATCAATTGAGAATATAATTAATTCTACACAAAGGCAATAAGATTATAATGTATAAATATAATGAATATGCGATGTTGAAGTGCACATGCACACACACACACATACACACACATGGTTTGGTGCAAACAACTCTCAATGAAAATCAGGAAATCTGGGTTCTAGACTTGGCTGTGCCATTCGCTGGGCAATCTTAGGCAAGAGGACCTTAGGTATGAGGCTCAGTTGCCTCCTCTGTACAAAAGGTGGTGGAATAAATGTTTCTAAGGCTTCTTCAAACTCTTGACACCCTGTAAATTCTCTCTCTCTCTCTCTCTGTTTATAGGCAAGGCTGGTACTTACTAGGTTCATGGCTGAGCATCTGTTCTGATTGGTCTACGCAATACAGGTTGTTAAAGAATCTGAATGATTATCCTTATTTACAGGCATTCCTCAAATTATAAAATGTCTAACATGTATAACCCTATGTTTGCAGTCTGCCTTCCACATGCAATGAGGCTATTTCTCATTGTTAGATAGGCTCTCTTAACATCTGGTTATAACTCAGAGTACAGTCCCTTTTCTACTAATGTTTTCCCCTTGCTCTACATTACTCAGCTTTCACTATTCATAACTTATTTAGTTCCAAGTCAGGTAACTTCTCCCACATACACTGAAACCATGTTTAGCTTCCTTTCTCTGTAAAACAAAATCATAAACATGATTATTAAACCAAGAGTAATGGCAGTGATACATTTAAATAAAGAAAACCAAAAGCACAACAATGTTTCATCAACTTTTGAAATTTGTAGACACACACAAGGGTCCATTCAGAATTCATATAACTTTTCATTTCATTCATTCATCCTCCACTATCACCAGCATCATAGAAAATAAAAAAATAAAAAAACATTTAAAATTCATGGTTTTAGTTCAATATATTGCTGTTTTACATAATTGTTAACTTTGTGATCTCCCAACACACAATCACTTCTCACTCATTCTATATTGTAGTATATTTTTCTATACTATATTATAATTATTTGTTGGTGTGTCTATTTTCTCCAAAAGAACATCCTGACTTCCTTTATGGCAGGATTCATCTCAGGACAATATTCATCACTGTAACTCCAGTGACTAAGCACTTAATAAATACATGTTGAAATCTGAAGATTGCCTTTTGATATTAATCTTACAAAGGTATAATATTTGAGCTACTTGGAGCAATTATGTAAACTAGCTAGCCTGGAACTTTAACCCACATTCAGTATTTGGGGGAGAAATCTATATAGTTCAAAAGAAATAATTTACCAGTAAACTTCTGAAATGATATTTTTGAAAATGTGTAGTATAAGAAGAGCCTCAGCCATCTTCTAGTCAAATCCTATCACTTATAGATGAAAAAGAAATGTAAACCCAAATGGGTTCAAGAGACTTGCCCAAAGTCAGTGACAGAGCCGGGATTGCCTTCCTAACCCATTGTTTTTCCGGCTGTATCATGGAAACCACATAAATATATATAATGTGACTGCGTGGTTATTTCCTACTTTCAGTTCTTCAGAATTTTAAAGATTTAAGTTACTTTAGACATTGTCAGAATTTATTCAATCAATTATATCTTTATAATATATGAATCCTAGCAGTCATTATTCTTTATTGGCTGAGGAATACACTATAAGGACATTTATATGTCTACAGGAACAAACTACAAAGTTCACATTAAAAAAAGAAACTAAAACAAGTTGAGTACTAACTACTGATAGTAAGAGTACATTATGATTATACATTAATAAGTCCTTTTTATGGATTCTAATTTAAATGCCAATCCACATTTTGTTCTTATTAATTTTATGTTTGTGTGTATATTCAGAGAGGACATTGTCTCAACAACCTACATATACTATTTAACACCAACTTAAAAATGGCAAATTGGACACAATAAATACTAAATGGACATACAAAGTATTTTGCACCAAGCACCCCTAATATACTATAATTTTGAGAGAGAGAAGCTAAATTCACTATGGCAGAAAAAGATTTCTTAGATGTCTTGAAGCCTCAAAAACTTGGCCAAACTATTGTTCAATGTGCAGTTTGTGTCTTCATGCTCAGATGTTGTTGAAACAGCAGACTTAAAAGAAATAATGTCAATGAATCCTACCAAGCACTATACATGACCTCTGGGGTAATTAGCAATCATTCAAAAGCAACAAGACTAAAATGTTCTATTCTTTATTACTGTCAGCTCTTATCTTGATCAGCATTTTAATAAAGATGGTTCGTTTCTAAGACAGTTTCATGAATCAGTCATAATTACATTCTGACATGCAATGAATAGTAAAGCAAAACTAAATATCACTTCATCAACCTTTCTCAACCTTTATGCAAGTATTAACTGTAAATAATTTTTACACAATCCTACAACAGAAAATCTGCATATTTCTTAGCTTTGTACATAGTTTACCCCTAATGAATTTCCTGTGACCTATACCTGAAAAACACAATCAGCCATAATTATCCAGTTTTGTGAGATGTTCAGGTGTTGCCTTTCAGAGTTCAAATCAACTTCAAGTATAACAGGCTACTTTATTCTACAAATGGCAAAATATGCAAAATGGGTTAAGTAGCCAAATGCATCTCAGAGCATTGTGGCTTGAAAGAAGGCTATCCAGAATCAAAACGTCAGAGTAAAAATACACTAAAGCAAAGCGACACTTAAAAAGAGATCATAGATTACATATTAAGGAATGGATCACTGATGACTACTGCAGAGAGTCTTGTAATTAAAATATGTTGAGAATGTTAATTAAAAGGAAATCTGAGCACTTAAGTATCTGAAAGACAGGTTTTTAAAAATATATAATTCCAAAATAGCTGATGGAAGAAGGTGAAAATTTATCAGAAATATAAAGCTTACTTACACATACTATGTTGATTTTGGGGATAATGAGCAAACTGTTTCAGCGCCCATCCC
>PVKE010013960.1:0-35693 GCA_004027555.1 Craseonycteris thonglongyai | reverse complement strand
CAATGTCCTGAAGGCCTGACTGTTGGTGTGTGACCGTAGGATTTCATGTTTTCCATTGTCCCCCAACATGGAGGCGCACAGACATCACTTCTTCAAGGTCAAATGGAGAGAAACATGAACTTCTCATTAATGGAGGCACTCCCCTGACTTTATCAAGATTGTATGGTCTATTGAGAAATTAGGCACAGAGAGTGAATGCTATTGTGTACAGGATGCACCGGTTCCTGCGTTGAAGCGTACACTGTATACCATTGCTACCTATCTGTCATGTTGACTAATTACACACAGATTCTACAAAACATATGACATGGTGATGACTAATCTGGAATTGCTTTATGTCCAGGAAAGCGTTGGTGCCTTCTGACATCTGTTTTACTGAATCAACCGGGACGCCTCAGTCTTTGCAGTACATTATTGTACCCTGACCTCCTCACCAAGTTATTGCCAGGTAACTGCTTATCCTCCAGAGAAGCCCGCCTTCCTGTCTCCTCCAGGAAACTCCCTGATTTTACTGGGCTCTTTTAGCAACCTTCCTCAATTAAAACACGCTGAACCATTGATTTGTATATCGGTGAATGAACAATTCTATGGGATGTGATGCATAGATTGCAAGCTTCAATTTTCCCATTTGAGAACTAACTCAACTCTGCACTGAACTACAACCCTTCACAAGAGCAATTGTAAGGATAAAAAGATAGCTAATCAAGAAAAAAGAACATATATCCACACGAGATATGAGTGAAAACACATATCCCAAGGAAAAATATTTCTAGAATAAGGTAACAATGAATTACAGGTATACTGTAGACATAATTATAACAATATAATGTTAGAAGTATAAACAGTTCTTTCTTTTTCTAAGAATGTTTTAATTATTATATTTGGTTTCACCAAGGTTCTATTTTGCATAGTTTCTCCATCTTGTTTTACCTCAATGATTTCTTTTTGGTTATTCACAAAACCAATGGTAATTAGATACTCTTATTCAAGTTTTTAACTCCTTTCCCATTCAGGAAAAAAAAATGCAGCTCACTGCTGTGTTTATTTAATTTTATATAAACACGCTCTTTGAGGCCCGAAGCAAATCTGACTGGTTTTCAATGTGAAAATAAAATATATTAACTGTTCTTGGGGTTATTTCTAAACAGAACTTATCTCTAATCTGAGTGTAACAGAACTATATATGATGATCAGTATTTAATAATTTTTTTTACCCATAGAAATGCTACATTTTCTAGGATTTGACATTTTCAGCAATTGAGAATTACTGTATCATGTAAATGAAAACACTACTACTAAAAATAGAATGCTATAAACAGAATGATGTCATTTGCTTCCAAAGGTTATAGATATAGTAGAGTGATGTGAATATAATAATGAAAGCAAAATATTTCATGGCCAAGTTTGGGGCCAGGACTGTAACTCGAGAGTTATCTCAGGGTCAACGCTGCAGCCACAGGCCACAGGAGAGTATTCTCAGGGCAAATGGAAAATGGGTTTAAAATGTTATGTATATAACAGGATTAATTCCAAAATGGTTGATATCAGAGAAAGCAAGGAAGGAGATTTCTGTTTTCTAGCCATTAGAGGCTGTAGTTTTAATTTTTCTCTTTAGACATTTTCTGAACCATGTCTAAAATCCTGTCTTTTGGTTTGAAAAATTTGGGAGTCATTAAAAGCCAACTTTATCCTGGAGTTGGTGGGAATCTCAACTAACATGCAAAGACCTGTTGTCTGTCCTTCGTCAGCCATATTGGTTCAGGGTCCACTCTAATGAACTTGATCTTCACTTGATTATTTCTATAATGATCCTATTTCCACATCAGATCATATTTATAGGTACTAGAGATTAGAACTTCAAAATATATTTTGGGGGGCATCCAACTCAACCCCTAACTAAGTGCCAACAAAGAGAACTCTGCTTTTACGAAGCAGAATTGTTGGGTATGTAATTTATCAGCAACCTTTTCACCTTGTTTAGGTACCAAGTGACCTAGAATCCATTAGCTGTAGGGAAGATAAAGACATGTGCAACTGTCCCCATCAGCCAGATGGGAAGTCTTGTCTCAGTTTTGTCCCCTAGCTTCGAACAGATCGGCCATGTATCCTTTTAGAGTCTCCTCACTCACCACGCTGCAGTATCAATAAATGTGAGTTTATGAGGAGAACATGCAAAGCACGGTCACTTTTCCCATAGAAACCTGCCTTCCGCTGTTCTTATCTGATTGCATCGCTAGGAGACAGATGGGATCTTCAGCTCTTGACCCAGCCTGACTGGCCAACTCTGTTCTCTGCTGCCCCAGCAACAGTGACCTGTGTCTCCCAGTCTGCCAAGTCAAACAACAGCAGTGACCCACCCACACCTGGGTTCAGAGTTTATGGGACCCAGGACACCCCAAGGAAGCAAGCAGCCACAAAGGTGGGGTTATAATGGCCGAACACTTCATCTGTAGTGTTTAGCTCCTACTGGACATCATCGGATCTGCCTTCTCATCAAGCCTAACTGTCCAGGGAAGAGCCTTTTTGGATCTGAAATGCCTTCTTTTGTGATTGTAGAATATACTTTGCATGACTTCATGCTTATACATTTATTTAACTTGTTTTGTGACTTTAAAATGGTCTATCTTGAAGATTTTTCCATGTGCCCTTGAAAAATATATATTTTTCTGTATTTGGGAGGAATGTTCCATACGTGTTTGTTAGATGCATTTGACTTATACTGTTGTTCCTCTAGTTCCTTCTGGAGCTTCTGCCTACTTGTTCCTATTCATCATTGCAAGTGAGGCATTAAAGTTTCCAATTATTATCGTTGAATTGTCTGTTTCTTCAATTTTTTAGTTTTTGCTTTATATATTTTAGCAGCTTTGCTGTTGTTTGCACATATGTTAACCATGGTGGATTTGACTTTTTTATTATTGAGTTCTTTATCTCTAGTAATAGAAAATGTCCTTTATCTCTAGTACTATATTTTGTTTTAGTATTTATTTTATCTGATGCCCCAGATTTCTTGTGGTTGCTGTTTGCATGGTATATCTTGTTTCATCATTTTTATTTTCAACCTGTTTGCGTGTTTTGTTTTGTTTTTACTAAAATGTCATGTTTTTTATCTGTATTATTTTTACCCCTCAGCTATTTATTTATGTATTTCATTAGTTTCAGGTGTTTGAAACAACATAAGATAAGACATTTCTATACCTCACAAAGTGACAACCCTAATAAGTCTGACACTGGTATAGTTATTACAAAATTATTGTATTTTATATCCACATGATCATTTTTATAAGTTGTGGTTGACATTTAGTAATAATTTACATTAGTTTCAAATATACAGCATAATGGTTAGACATTTATATACCATATGTTTCTGTGTATAAGATGCTCCCATGTATAAGACAACCCCTACTTTTCTAACCCAACATTAAGATATCAATACATGGGTTACTCCCATGTATAAGATGACCCCTCAATTTTTGGTCTAACAATTTTAGACAAAAGTATTATCTTATACATGGAAAAATATGGTAATTTATGAAGTAATCCCCCTGATGATACTACTACCCATATGACACTATACATAGTTTTTACAGTATTATTGACTAGGTTTCCCATGCTGTGCTCTACATTCCAGTGACTACTTTGTGACCAACAATTTGCACTTCTTAATCTCTTCAGCTTTCTCACCCATTCCCCCAAGTCCCCTTCCAGTTAGTAACCATCAGTTTATTCTCTGCATCTATGAGTCTGTTTCTGTTTGTTTGTTTGTTTGTTTTATTCTTTAGATTCCACATATAAATGGAGTCATATATTTTCATTGTGACATATTTCATTTAGCATAATACTGTTTAGGTCCCTCTGTAATATATGTACCCCAACGTTCATGACAGTGCTACTTCAATAGCCAAGATATGAAAACAACTAAAATGTCCATCAATATACAATGGTTAAAGAAATTGTGGTACATAACTACAACTAAACATTACTATAAAAAGAAGGAAATCTCCACCTGTTGGATCTTTGAATTAAAGTGTGTTCCCTGTAGACAGCATATAGTTTGACTTTAGTTTTGTTCTAGTGTATTACAATCCCTGCCTTTTGATCTGATTGTTTCATCCAGTCACATCTCATGTCATTATTAATATAATTGGATTTGTGCTTGTCATTTTACGTTTTTATTTTATATTTCATCTTTTACTTGTTCCTTTGTTTCTCCTTTATTGCTTTCTTTTGAATTAAGTGAATATTTTAAGTCAATAATTTAATTCCTTTAATGATTTTTTTACTATATTTTTGAGTTATTTTCTTAGTGACTGATCTAGGGCTTGCTTATCAGAATCTACTTCAAATTTATACTAAGTTAATTCCAGGAGGAAGGGCTGTCCAGGTAGTATTCAGCCATGTAATATGAAAAATAGAGGCATTTGTGGCTGGATTTTTTTCTGAACAGCATGTATATATAACCAAAAAGAAAAAGAATGTATACACATTTTAAGAAAGGCAACAACTGTATTAAAATTGTGATACTCAATATACACAGATATCTAAAGATGACTACAAGCTACTTTTGACTTCTCCAATTACAAAAGGTACTCAAAGTGGTTACCCTCAGTATATATGTAATAAGTAGATAACAACTCTTAAAGCATGTGTGCATTTTTTGGCACCTTTGGTATGTGTGTGTGTAAAATGTCTCATGTATCGTTATATATCACATATATTTTTATATTGTACATATGTGTGCATTTGCATACACACACACATATGAGGGCTGTCCGGAAAGTATCCATCCATGTAACCATTCTCATTATATGGACAATGGCTGGATTTTTTTTTTTTGACAGCCCTCATATATCTCCTTTTGTGTGTGTGTGTGTGCTAGTACTATTATATATATAAAACATCTGTGGGTATGATACCTGACTACATTATTATAATTATTATTCTGTAATTTTGTGTCCTTTAAAGGAGAAAAGAAAAAAGAGCCAAGGAATTTTATAGAGTTTAAAATAAACTAGCAAATCATGGCCTTTATGCATTAATTCCATGTTTTCTAGGTCTTCATAGCAGATTGGGTCAGTTAGCTCGAAAGTCCTCTGATGCAAACTCAGAACGTCACAGGGGTAAAATAGTAAAATATAACTCATTAAATATCTTTACTGAGGTAGCATTCTAATGAATTCCAGGTATATTATTTTCTGATTCTCTAAACCAATATAGGAATAAGGCCTAACAATCTAAAGATACTGCAGTTTCACAGTTCTCCCAGCTATGCCTATTTGCTTAGTTATAATTTGTTAAAAATATACAAAACAAGCAACTAAAAGCCAGTTCGAAATTAATCACTCTAGCATACAGGAAATGCTGGTAAATTCCTGCAGCAGTGGAGAAACCATTTATCTGGAAACTTTATGGTCAACTGTTACCCATTAGAGGCATCCACTTTATAAACGAAACACTGCCCATCGTTCTGATACGTGTACATTATAAACATAGATATCTGCCCTGAGGAAATGAAGTCTGTTATGTAAGGCCATGGAGCAGACAGCCATCACCTGGTGGGACCTCAGGTCAGGGGCGGCTGATCTGAAGAACAGAATATAGGGGTTCAGCAAGCAGCGAGGCGGGTGCATCGGGAGCAATACGGTGTGTGCACATCTTGGGGCAGGAAGGAGGCACACTCTTCCAAGGAGCTGAATGAGGACCTGCATGAGGATCCGTGAGACAGAGTGTGGAGGGAGGTGATGAGGAAAATGTTACTGTAGAGGGCTTCAGAGCACAGCACTGGGGATTTCAGGCCACATGGAGGTCTTCCATGCACACCCCACAGGAGCAACCAGGGGAACTCCGTGTGTTTTGGGCAGAAAGATGATCTCCTCTCATTTGAATTTGAAATGATTATTCTGGTTTTGTGTGGAGAATTAAATTGCTAAGGAAGCCATGATCATAAACTACCACTGCTCTGAAAGACGGGCGGATAGTGTAAGCTGAGTTTGCGTGATCACTGGTACGAGCTCCATGCAGATGGAGAAAAGGGTTTGGACATTGAGAATAAAATGACAACTGTGGGCTAGACAGAAGAAAGCCAGAGAGGAAGAAAAAAAGGCAGTAACATTTGCATGAAATTTAAATCTTTAAAAGTCTTGATCAGATTACTTCTACTTCAAAGAACAAAGCTGTTTTAAGCCAATACAGTGATATATAGTGCAGATTGTAAACACTTACACGTTAAGTTCAAAAGCCAGAGCCATAAAATCTTGTGGAGCCTAAACCACAAGATTGAAAGAATGCACTTTGTTTTCTGACCTCATTTTCCTTTGCAGGGCTGTGCTGGGTGAGGGACAAACTCCCACGACATTCCTGAAGGTGGAGCCCTTCAGGCCCTGATCCTCTCAGCCCCAACCTGGTCAGCACCCCCTTACCCGCTTATCTTTTTAGAAACTCGCCCCCTTTCACCACCACTACGAACAATCCTCCGGCCCTACTGGTGAGGAGCAGCGTTGACTGAATAGGTGGGGAGTTTCCAGCAGTGTGGGCTGCCCAAGACCAGCCTGTGTCATAAGTTTCACATCACTGCACAGACATGAGCCACTGTGTCGAGCTGTGAACGAGGGTTAGTTCACAGCCCACTGACATTATGGGAAAGGCCCCTCTTGGTTGTGGCTTCTGCCCTGTGCACTGCTGATGTTTAGCAGAATTCCTGTCTGCCCCATAGATAAGGTGACACCTCTCCTGTTGTGACAATCGACAATGTCTCCAATTACTGCCAAATGTCCCCTGGAAGTCAAAATTGTCCCTGGCTTCAAATCACTGGTTTAGATTTTTTAATTAACTCTTTGTTGTTTTGTTTCAGTCTTTGTGATGGTTTTTATTGAGAATTTTGACAAAGGAGACTGTTAGTTTCATGTGTATACATTAAAAATATACTGCCAATTTTCTCTCAATGATTTTAGTTTTGTTACTTAAATGAATGGAGGAATATTTGACTCCAGAAGAGCAAAAACACAACATTTCAAAAAAACAGGGGAAGCCGGGACGGCTCAGCGGGTTGAGTGCTCGCTTTGAGGCCGCGAGGACCGAGGATCGAATCCCGGCTCCGGCCCAGGCAGGACCCACATGCTGAGCTGGGGAGTTCCCACAGTTCGGTTCTCTAGCTGTCTCTGTCTCTATCTCTCTCTATCTGTCAAAAGTAAAATAAATATAAATATGCACTGAAGATAAAATAATTACTCTCTATAAATATAAAAAAAAAGATATTATCTTTAAAAAAAAACAAAAAAAAAACAAACAAACAAAAAATAGTTCAACAAGTGTGCTGTGCATATGATGAATTTCAAAAGAGTCATTACAAACATTGTAAGAAGAGACCTGTTGAGATGTGAAAATACTCTGAATAAATTGCAAAGGAAGAAAAAAAAAGTAATAAAGTAATATGTAAAAGAATGACATAAAAAAATATATATATATATTCATCTATACTTGTATACCCTGCAAAGGTATACACTATAATATTAAGGAAGATTATCTTTGGATGGAGGCATTACATATGGTTTGTGTCATTTATATTTCCTTTGTGCCTCTCATGTTTTTCATCTTTCTTGCATTAGAGTGTATTTTATTGTCAATGAAAATTAACAACAACAAAAAAAGCAAGCCAGACAGTTTGTTCTCTGAAATTATCACATTTGGAGAACTTGTATTTTGTATTCAATGTCTACTTACTTCTGAAATCATGTCTGGAATCACCATTATGTTCTTGAAAATCATACCCAACCTGCACATAGTTCAAAGGATGTTCACTGTGGTAAAGACATGCATCAACCTAATTATACCAATAACTCAAAAGTAATCATTTCAAGTAAAGAGAACTTTTGAACTCTTAGCTGTTATATCATGGGAGTACAATTTTTTATATGTGATTGAGGAGAAAACCACAGTTACTAAATTGGCTGGCAAAAGGCTCTGCTATTGTTCCCTGCCTATAAAAGCAATGGATAATTATAGGGGGGAAATACATTAAAATACAAAGAGAAATGAACAAGTTTGAACAGTACTTCTCTTAAAAATGAGATTTTGCAATATGTATTATTTTTTCTGTCTTCATAGTGATGCTTGGAAGTTCTGTTTACAAAGGAGGTTTTGCCTGAGAAGTTCAGTAACAATGACATATTGGGCTATTTGGTACAAAGAACATAGAGACAATGATAGCTCCAAAAATAGTATAACCAGAGCTTATTTGAAATATTTGCAGGCTGCTCTCATTTGGCAGCATTCAAGTTGTGTCAAATATATATACTAATATTTAATAACTCTATATATTATAGTGTAATGCTAACAAGCCAACTCTAGTGGCTATGAAATATGTAATTAGCAATACGTTACTCCCTTTTTAAAAACATAAAGTCTAGTTTAGAATGATTTGTTTAAAAAGTTTAATGCTGGTTTCTTTCAGTACATTCCAGCATAGGTGGTAAAGCACTGGATATTATTTTGCTGACCTTGAAAATGTTCTCCAAGGACCATTAAACAATTCTGGAGTGTACATTATAAAGGGATTGTCCAATCTTGTCTGCTCAATTAAGGCACTAGAAAAGTAAATAAGGTAAGACACTACTTCATTTTCATATAAAAAGAATTTTCACTTTTGGTTATGGTGTACAATAACCAAATATTGGCTGACCATTTTTTGCACCACGAGTAAAAGAAAACCTGTTACAAAATCGTATAAATATATCTTTAAAACATTTGTATGTCTTTAATATTCTACATTGTAGGGAACGCTGGGATAGCTCAGCAGTTTGAGTGCTTGCTTTACAACCATGAGGTTCAGGGATCAAATCCCAACCCTGGCCCCTGCAAACCCATCTGGTAAACTGCAGCAGAGCTGATATCCACTGGGATGGCAGCGAAGGTTCTCGCCTCCCATGCAGGAAGTCCCTGGTTTGGTTCTTGCTCTACGTGGCCCCACATCCACTGGTGTGGAATTAACCTATGTCACAACTAATGATGTACAATTCTGGAGACTGCTCTGGGCCCTCCTCCCCCAGTCTCTCTCTCTCTTTCCTCAGGCCTCCCTATTCCCTGAGACATTATAAGATTGAAATTAGGTCAGTTAAGAACCCTGTAGTGGCCTCTAATTGTTTAAGTGAAAGCAAGGGTTACATATCTTGCACTTTAAATAAAAAACTAGAAATTTTTAAGCTTAGTGAAGAAGGTATGCTGAAAGCCAAGATAAGCCAAAAGTAGGTATCTTGAACCAAGAACTCAAATTGTAAATGCAACGGATAAGTTCTTGAAGAAAATTAGAAGTGCTACTCTAGGGAACACTCGAATGATAAGAAAGCAAAACAGATTTATTGCTGATACGGAGGAAGTTTTAGTGGTGTGAATAGATCAAACCAGCCACCACATTTCCTTCAGTGAAAGCTGAATACAGAGCAAGGCCTGGACTCTCTTCAACTCCCTGAAGACTGAGCAAGGTGGAGAAGCTGTAGAATAAAAGTATGAAGTTGGCAGAGATTGATTCATGAGGTTTGAGCAAAGAAATCATCTCGATAAAGTTTCAAGGGGAAGTAGCACATGCTGATGGAGAAACTACCAGCAAGTTATCCACAAGGCCTAGCTAAAATAATTAATGAAGGTCGCTACACTAAACAACAGATTTTCAGTGTGAACAAAATTGCCTCAGACTGGAAGACAATGCCATCTAAGACTTTCATGAGTAGAGAGAAAATGTCAATACCTGACCTCAAAGTCTCAAAATCTCAAAGCTTCAAAGAACACGCTGACACTCCTCTTAGGGGTTAATGCAGCTGATGACTTTAAGCTGCAGCAAATGCTGCAGTATTTTCCCCTATATATGATGCCCCCACATATATGACAACCCCTATTTTTCTAATCCAACATTAAGAAACCAATACATGGGTTACGCCCATGTATAAGACAACCCCAATTTTTGCTCTAACTTTTTAGACAAAAGTATCATCTTATACATGAAAAAAATACAATAATTTACCATTCCCAAAATACTTGTGCCCTGAAGAATTATGCTAATTCTACTCTGCCTGGGCTCTAAAAATGAAACAACAAAGCCAGAATAATAGCATGTCTGTTTACAACATAGCTTATTGAATATTTTAAGCCCACTTTTGAGACCTACTACCCAGGAAAAAAATATTTCTTTCAAAATATTACTATTCGTTGACAATACATTTGGTCACTCAAAACCTCTGTTAGAGATGGACAATGAGATTCATGTTCTTTTCAGGCCTGTAAACACAACATCCGTTCTGCAGTCCATGGATCCAGGAGTAGTTTTGACTCACAAGTCTTATTAAGAAATACATTTTCTAAGGCAATAACTGCCATCATTAGGGCTCCCCACTGCTGGATCTGGCAAAGCAAACTGAAAACCTTCTGAAAAGGATTCACCGTTCTTGATGCCATTAAAAGCGTGTGTGATTCACAGAAGGAGGTCAAATATTAACATTAAAAAGAGTTTGAAAAAGATAATTCCAACCCTCATGGATGACTATGAGGGGTTCAAGGCTTCACTGGCGAAGTAACTGCAGGTGTCGTGGAAACAGCAAGAGAACTAGAATTAGACGTGGGGCCTGAAGACATGACTGAGTTGCTACAATCTTATGATAAAACTTTAATAGATGAGGAGTTGTTTCTTATGAATGAGCAAAGAAAGTGGTTTCCTGAGACAGAAACTACTCCTGGTGAAAATGCTGTGACAACAAAAATTTAGAGTATTACACAAACGTAGAGAAAACAGGGTGGCATTTGACAGGATTGATTTAATTTGAAAGAAGTCCTACTCTGGGTAAAATGCTATCAAACAGCATCACATGCTACAGAGAAAGTGTCAGTTAAAGCAAGAGCCAGTTGATGTATCAAACTTAATTATTGTTTTATTTTAAGACATTTTCTTCAGCAATGACCCACTGATCTGTCAGCAGCGACTAATATCAGGGCAAGACCCTCTAGCAACAAAAGATTATGACTCAGATGATGCTTAGCATATTTTTTTTTTTAGCAATAAAGTACTTTTAGTTAAGGTATGTACATTTTTGGAGACATAATGTTACTGCACACCCATAAGTCAACAGTATAATGTAAACATAACTTCCATATGCACTAGGAAATTAAAAAAAAATTGTGTGCCTCACTTTATTCTAGTATTTGCTTAATTTTGGTGATCTGAAACCAAACCGGCAATATCTCCAAGGTATGTTTCTATATATTTGAGATTTAAAACATTTATAAAAATAAAATATATGACACCATTTGCAATAAGCTCAGAAACGTGAGTTGAATTATGCTGCTTTAAGGTTTTCATGTGGTCATTAAGTAGTAAAATACTACTTCAAGAAAGACAGGATGAGTTAAGGGTAAATACTGTGGCCTCTAAATTATCCACTAAAACAACAGTACAACTAAAAGGCAAAAGAAGAAATAAAGTGGAGTTTTAAAAATATCTTACTAATTGGGGAAAAAAAACCAGAAAACAAAAAAGAGATGTGACAGAAAATAAATAGCAAGTTAGCAAACTGAAACCTAACATTATTATGAATTAAGTTCAATACAAATAGTCTGAAGTTCCAGTTAAAGGCACACACTGTAGACTAGATAAAAAGTGTTGATGACATTATGTGGTATTCACAGGAGATACATTTTATATACAAGGACACAGTTGGACTGAAATTTATAGGAGTGAAAGTACCTTAAGCTAGATACTCAGGCTGTATTATTATCAGACAAAGAGTTTAAGACAAGGAGTATAAAAGAGGAACGTTTCATAATGAGGAAGCAGTGCAGTCAATTACATAATCCTAAAAATGCATGTGTGCATAGCTTCAAAGCACGTAAGCAAATGGTGGCAGAATGAAAGGATAGGAAAGGAAGCGGTCACAGTTGGAGATTTTAACATAGTACTTACAGATGTATTTATATAAATGTGTATGTGTGTATCTATATGTGCATAAAATAACCAAACAAAACCCAATAAAGTTACAAGATCTGTAAAAACAACTTTATTGAGACATAATTGACATACGATGACTGCACACATTTAAAATGTACTTTTTGATAAATTTTGACATTTATGAAATAATCACAATGATCAGTATAATCAACTTATCCATCGCCCCAGGCCTCCTCCCACCCTTTGTAATTCCTCTTCCATAGTTTCCCTCTGCAGCCTGATTACTAGCAACCACTGGACTATTTTCTGTCCGTATACAGTGGTGTCTCTGTCCAATCGGATAGCTATTAAAATACGAGTAAGTCTTTCATGGGCATGCACTTTCATCTTCCTTGAACAAATACGTAGGAATAAAATTTCTGGATCATGTGGTAGTTATATATTTAACATTTTAAAGACACTGACAAATTGTTTTCCAAAGTGGTTGTACCATTGTGCATGCCAAATAGCAACATGTGGGAGTTTAAGTTCCTCCAATTTCTTAGTGAAGCTTTTGGAGTAATCAATATTTATCTATTGTAAGTAACAAGTTTGTAATAGTATGTTGTGATTTTGCATTTTCCTAACAACTAATGATGTTGAGCATCTTTTCATGTGGTACTTATTTTCTTTGGTGAAGGAAATCTTTATGTTTCTTTGGTGAAGAATTTATTCAATACTTTGGCCAATTAGTACTATTCATTTTAATATTGAATTTTGAGAGTCCTTTATATATTGTGGATATAATCCTTTTTCAAATATGTGATTTACATTTCTTTTCCTTCTATCCAATTCTAATATTTTATTTCTCTTAAAACTGTCTTTCAAAGAGAGAAGTTGTTCTTTTTTTTTCTTTTAATAATCATACTTTTGGTGCTGAATCTAAGAAATGTCTGCTGAACACAAGATCACAGAGATTTTCTCTAACATTTTGTTCCAGAAAGTTTAGAGATGACGGTTTTACATTTTAGGTAAGTCTATTATCCATTTTGAGTTCATTTTTGCATGTGTGATGAGGAACAGATTGAAATCAATTGTTTTGGGTATGGATATCCAACTATTCCACCAACATTTGTTTAAGAGCCCTGTTCTTTTCTCTACTCAATTACTCTTGCACATTTTTTGAGGATTGAATATACATATTTTTGTATATATTGTATGTATATATTATGCATATATGGGTCTATTTCTACACCTCATTCTCTTCCATTGATCCATTTATCAATACACGAATACTGTATGACCCTGATTATCTCAGCTTCATCATCAGACTTGAAGTCAAGTGGTTCAAGTCCTCTCACTGTGTTCTCCTTTTTCACTTATCATGGCTGTTTTAGGCCCTTTGCATCTCTCTGTGAATTTTATACCTACAATAAGCAAGCTGGAATTTCGATGGGGATTGTGCCACATCAATAGAATAACTTGGAAGAATGAAATCTTTGTTACATAAACAACCAAAAATGACCTGTGGGTATTGTTTCCTGGGTCATTGATTTCTTCACTGCAGGTTGAGGCTGATTAGCTCAAAAGCCCTCCAGCTCCCAACTCAAATGTTACTCGTGCTATAATCTGTAAATAGCCCCAAACAGCACACTAGCCGTCCAGAGCCTGCTTGCTTGGCCCGTTCAATGAATTCTCGCCTCACATCTGCGGGCCATGGCTGAGGTAAAGCCTTGTTGTTACAAGACCCCAAGCACCTAGCACCCCTCAGAGGCTTGCGAACCAAGAGCTCCTGTACTAATGGGTGACATCACCCAAACAAGTTAGCCACCCCTCTGATCCCTCCCTCCTGAGCGTCCCCTTTGCCATCCCATAATTCTGCATGGTGGCCCTGGTAACCACCAGCCTGTGGTCCCTCTCAGCATGGGAGGGACATCCGCTCACAGCTCTGTGCAAACACTGCATATAAAGCTTGCTGTGTGCTACTGCCCGCTCATGGTCAGACCCTTCTCCCTTGATAAGCTCCCACATCCATCCAGCACCCATAGGGGCCCGCCCATGTGTTCAGTGTGTCTCTCCATTCACGTAGGATTTCTATATCGTCTCTCAACGACATTCTGTAGTTTCCATTGCACGAATCTTACGCAACTTAGTCAACTTTATTTCCAAGTATTTCATATTTTCAACATTATGGCATTTTAATGTTTATTTTATATTTTTTGTTGCTAATATATCAACATACCATTTTGGTTTTTTTCTCTATTTGTTTTCCTATACTGCTACCTTGTTGAATTCACATATTTCTAGTAATTTTATCCCTAGATACCATATTATTTGCCATATTTTCTAAATGTTGGCTAGATTTCACCAGTGAAGCCATCTAGGAATCAAATCTTCTTTTTGAGAGAGCTTTTAAGGAAAAAATCAAATTCTTCAAAAGATATGGGGCATCTTAGATTATTCCTTCTCAACAAAACTTTTGAAGTTTATCTTCAAAAGAAACAACTTGTATATTTTAACTAAGTTGATGAATTTGTAAGCAGGAAATGTTTATCCTAACATTTTGACATCTGTAGACTCTGTTACAATGACAAGAACATTACAAATAAAGAAAATTTCAGATTAATAGCCTATAAACAGAGGCAAAAATCCTCTGTAAATTCTTTGTAAAATATTAGCAAATAAAATCCCCAGATAAATGAAAAGGATAATGCTTTATAGTCAAACAGGGCTTGTTCCATGGACAGAATGCCAGCTTCACACTTGCAATTCAATGAAATTCACCCCTTGGACAGATAAGGGAGATATATATTCATCTCAATATATACAGAAATGAAAACTGATAGAATTGAATATTCAATCATAATAAAGCCTCTCAGAAAAAAATAAGAAGAAAGAAAATTACTCAAGTCTAGAGCATGACAGTTCATTATAAAATATTTAATAATTTCACCTTAAGGTGTGGAGATGAGATTGTTTACTGTTAATTGTTTCTTCAGTGTGGAACAGGAGGCCTGAGCCAATACAATGAAATTGAAAAAAAAGTGAGTAAAATTTATAAATATTCAAAAGAAAGTAATCAAGCTCCTTTTATTTTCAGACATGACTGTGCTCATAAAATCTAAAATAATCTAAAAACAAACTAGAACTAATAGGCAAATTTATCAAGGTCATAAGATACAAGGTCAGTAGAAAAAATAATGTGTATTTTGCAGTTCAGCAACAAACAGTAGAAAAATTAAAAAAAATTTATAAACTTCAAATAATATTTTCAATTGTATCAAAAAATTCAAAATCTTAGGAACTGATTTAACAACAACATCCCACATATCTTTACTGAAATCTATAGACTATTACTGGGAAAATTAAAAGAAGCCCAAATCTTATAAATGATAAAATAAACCAATAAATAAAATAAAAAGGTATTTAGCTTCAATATTCACTAGAGAAATGCAGAGTCAGGTCACAATGGGTCACAATTGCACAACCACCAGAGGGCATGGTTACAAAGACAGGTGTTGACAAGGATATGGAGCACTGTGATGTTGGAAGTGAGACATGCATGAGCTCTTTGGAAGGCCCTGTCTGGCAGTTTTTGTTAAAAATATTAAAATTAATTAAGCCAGGAATCCTATTCTTAAATATATAAGTGAATGTAAATAGATTAGAAAAGTAAGTCACTGAAATGTTCATAGCAGTTCTGTACATAACAATCCAAAAGGAGGAAAACCTCAGATACTCACCAACAGGTCAGTAGATAAGGATTAATGCACAATGAAATAGTATGCAACAATAAAAAATAAACTATTAGTAGATGCAAACCTATGGAAAGTGCATAAATATATATCAGTTGAGTAAAAAAGGCCAGGTGCACAAAATTGCACAATTCCATTCATATGAAATAAAAACAAAAGAAACAAAATTTATGCACAACAACACATCAGAACAAACTGATGTTTATAGAAGTCAGAAGAGTGGTTACTTTTTTAGGTATAGAATTGAAAGATGCACAAGGAGATCCTACTGACTTCTGGAAATCTATTTCTTTTTTTCCCCTTTTATTTATTTAACTTATTGGGGTGACACTGGTTAATAAAAGTATATAGATTGCAAGTGTACAATTCTATATCATCTATATATTGCATTGTGTGTTCACCAACCTGAGTCAGTTTTTCTTCCATCACCATGTATTTGACCCCTTTTCCCTCTTCTATCACCCCCTTTATCCTCTGATAACCCCTAAACTGTTGTCTTTGTCTGAGATTTTGTTTGTTTTGTTCATTTGCTGCTTTCAGTTTTATATCCCACATGAGTGACATCATACGGTTCTTGACTTTTTCTCTCTGATTTATTTTGCTTAGCATGACAAACCCAAGATCCATCCATGTTATTGCAAATGGTAGCATTTCATCTTTTCCTACAGTTGAGTATACACATGCATGTACCTTAAAATTATAGTATTGCATGAATGTCATACATATATATATATCATGAAAACTTTTCAGATATTTAATAAAAAATATTTTAACCTGAAATTGTATGAAAACTACAAAAATTTTCTTGAGGAAAATAGATCTTCAGGTTAAAACACAGTGTGTAACAGTAGCCAACCTGACATTTTTAACACGACCAAGGGGCCACCACAGCATGGATAGAAGCCCACCTGTCTGCCCTAGAAGTCTAGACCCTCTTAATCTGTCATTAGCATTGGAGATACTTGTCCTAGGCCACGCACTGTGACATAGTAACAGTTCTAATCTACGTTCAAAGGCTGTTCTCAGTTTTGAAAAATATCAATGTCCCCATTTTGGTGAGAGTAACTCTGGGCAGGTCTGTGGAGACCAAATTCTAAGCAGTAAAGCCATTTGGGAGATTTTATTTTAAAAGCTGAACTCAGAAAAACGAAACTACAAGAATCCAATTTTCTGTATCTAATAACCACCAAAGCCCTGTTCTGCCTATAATTACTGTATAAGGAAAGGTTTATAAAAGCCCGTTTTGGGTATCTAGATTTCAGAGTTTTAATGTCTCTCTTGTAGAAGTACAGTATTTAATCTCTTGAAGCTTTTAAATCAGAATTGCTCACCGTGGGTACCAACATTCCCACAGATACCTTTAACTCTGAAGGGTGGAGAAAGCGTCCACTTCCGTTTTGTTAGACCTAAGGGTCTTAGGCCATCAGGTTTCTCCCTCCTTGTCCTCCGTAACTGTACCCACGATGCTGGTGGCTTCCTTAGCTCAAAGCAATGCGCCCAATAAGCTCATTCCATCCATTTGGCACCTGATCATAGATGGCTGGCACTGAGTGGCAGAGAGGACAGTGGCGTGACACCTGGCACTCCGCACAGAACCTGCTCAGCGCTTGGGTCTCTATCAGGGGTCTGCTGTCTCTGTGGTGGGTCTCTAGCCAGTGACAAAAGTGCAGTGAAGCAATAGTTCAGGGTCTGCAGTGTTGTAGAAGGGGAGTTAAGGAAATAGCATCCAATAAACGATTTTCTCTTGGTGGTGGACTCTTTAGGTTAAAAACAATCTTGTTGATTTTTTCTCATTCTTTTTTGTAAATAGATTTGACTGTTTGATGAGACACAAGTCCCCCTTTTCTTGTGCAAACTGAAGGTTAAGCTGCCCAGTGACGGGGAGAGATGGTTTTTTAGAATAGAAGGTCAACGTCGTCAAGAGTAAAACTGTCACAATCTCAATTTCGGTCCTTCTCCTTTCACAACAATCCCAGCTCTTTCCGGTCACGATAGGAACACGTCAACCCTGTGGGAGAGTCGATCCGTCGATTCTACAGCTGTGCCCATTGTCTATCATCCCCAACAAAGATGTGCACGGAAGGGGAGACCCCATAAGTCCCTCTTATGATAACTATTGGTTTTCTTAATTCTAACAAATAGAGATAGCAATGACAGGACTAAAGAATGAGATCAAACACAATCCGAGTCTAAATAGACAGAATGTCCTCTTAGCTTGTGGTCTTCATGGCCTTTCATTTGATCACATGATCCACTAGGATGTGAGGATCCCACTAGAGGATGTGATCCACCAGAGTGTTATGGAGGGAGGTACCATTTTTCTCATCCTCTACTGCAAAACCGCTGAAGCACTGAAATGCTCATAGCATGGGTCTGCGCTCACATTTAAAATAAAGATATTCGTTTCTGTAACATATAGGAAGCCACCATATCTGGGCTCGTAAGTTTGTTTTTATACGCAAGGAAAAATTTAGGAAAATTCCCAAGATTTATACTCATAAAATTACATACTATAAATAAATCCTTTTAATCTTGGATCCCCAAATACAACTGGCTGCCGGTTCTTTTCATTTGTGTGTTCTTTGAATGTTCTGTGAGTGAACGCCCAACAGTGGTGGTGTAGAATGGTTTCATTTCACTTAATTAACAGAGCTGGGTCTTGAGGGAATCTTCCCATTACATCTGAGAAGTCATGGAAATGGAGAAGTAATTTCCAGGGAGGAGACCAACATACCACCCACTGACACTTTTATAGAAATAATTTCATGTTGAACAGAGAGCCCAGGGTAACGTTAGAGCAGTTTTAATCGTAGCTCCTAATTATGAACAATAAGTCACTTCAACAATGTTCCATGTCTTAGAATAAAAGGGGTAATAAACAGTCAGCTATATTCTCAGGCTGGTGGATCATTCCGCCAGGGAGCCTGAATCTGGTAGCGGAATAAAGTAGAGTACTTTGACACCAGCCTCTGCCTGGCTTATTATTAAAGGTCATTAGCCAAAGAGTAGGTCCTCCTAAAAGTGCTCAGGATATTACCCACCAACTGCTGGAAGGTTATTAAAACTCAGAGGCCATGTGCTAAGAACACTCAGTATTAGTAACAGTAACTGCTGGTTTAGGATGTAACGGACATTATTGCAAACCACCCTGGAGTGCTTCGGTCGCTCAGAAGTGTTTTGAAGCCAATACTGCCCAATATTCTTGGTGGCAACACTGATAATGTTCCTGTGGGAGAATGCTCATTTTCTTCTGTATACCTTCATTATTTCCCAGACCATTCACAGGAAGTTAGCATTGCCTTTATAACCAGAGGCACGACTGATGTTCAGGATCAAGAACCCGGAGAGGTCTCAGGCCTTTTCAGCGTCCCTCAGGCTGCGCTCCCTGCAGATGGGACCTCCTCCGGAATTCTCACACCTGCCCCCTTGCCTCCGGGCCTGTCCCTCTTCCCTGTCACCTTCAGCCAGGCAGAGCAGTCTGTCAAAAGTGCTGTGAGTCCTGCCAACCGCTTCCTCTGGCACCTTCATTTCCCTTATGAGACAAAAAGAGTCAAGTTCTCCCAGATCTGGTCCTTGGTTCCCTCCCCACCACACCTCTTCTCCTCCAGAGGACTTGATGATCCAGCGACCTCAAACAGGTTGCTGTTCCCAGACATTCCACGCTGTGTCTGCTCAGTGTGGCTCCTCACGTCCCAACTTCCTGAAGCCCCTCACTCAGCTGGTTAACTCTTCCTCAGCCTTTAAAACTCTCAGTGCAAGAAACACATCCCCCGAGAAACTCACTCCCCCCGCCCCCCACGGCCCACATTTGTCCCTCCTCTGCATTCCTCTAAACTATGCTTGGTCACTGCCCTTTTGTCATCACAATGCTCATCACGTGTGGTTGTCACTCCCACATGTAGGGCAGAGAAGGGGCCTGTTTGCTTACTTGCACCTGGGGTCTAGGTACACCTATGATCAAAAGCCAACACACGTTGGTGGAATAAATGAACGAACGACTGAATGTTGATGAGCCCACCAGCGGCATTTGAGGTTTCTCTCGACAGTTTTGGTGGTAGAAGTTAGGTGAAGGAACTTCCTCAAGTGGTCTTGGATCATAGACCAGACGAGGAGAGCAGAGCCCTTGGGGGTTGGCCTGGGATTTCTTATCATGAGGCCGCAGTGTGATCAGTGCTTGGTGTGCGACACAGCCCACAACGGAGCGCTGCGATGCAGTCACTGAGTGCGGGGCTGTGGCCTGCTACCACAGCGCAGTGCCCCGCGGCCCTGAAGAGCGGAGGAAAGCCAGCTGTCTGTGAGGAAACGGGCAGCGTCAAACCAGAGTCGTGGGGTCATGGTAAGACCCTCTGCAGCCTCAGTTCCACTTCGGCCCGCTGCCCCCTCTGTCACTCAGCCGGCCAGCCCTCCTGCTCCCCAGTCGTCAGGGATTTCTCCACGTCCAGCCAAGCAAATAGTGACGAGGACCGCTGGGGCACAGGGCAGTGGTCGCACCTCAGTTAGCCCTGTCTGTTCCACCCAGATGCTGAGCCCAGGGCACGGAGCTCTAGCAGAGCTGCCAGGGAACGTGGGAGTGTGGTCCTGGCAGGAGGGAATGACTGGGAACGGCAGTGGGATCTCACCTGACCCTGCAGAGAAGGGTCCGGGAGCCCAGTGTGCAAGGGAGAGTTACAGAGCCAACCCCCCGAGGAAGGCCACCAGGCTCCCGCTGTCCCCCACGGCCCGCCGACTGTGCTTTAGTCAGCTGGCCTCCGCTAAGGTGGGCTCGGTTCCCAGCGCCTTGCACTGAAAAGGCTGTTATTTCCCCTAACAACTCAGTATCCGGCTCGCCTACCAAACAGCTCAAGCACAGTCAGTCTGCACACCCCGAGGTACATATTTTTTATGTCCAGCATTTCACACAACATCCCCCTCCCCCACTCCACTATAATCACGTTTATTGGGCATGTTTGTTTCTGTTTCTGTGGGAGTGCAGATGTGACCATGGGAGTTGAGCAGAAACGCTCCAACAATGGCACTGTACGTCTGCTACATGAAATCGCTGCCCTATCCAAACGGCTGCTTGTTAGAAAGAAGGTGGGAACTTTCTGACACAGCCCGTTTCATTGCCACTGTCAGACCCCACACCCAGGAGGCAGCAAATGCCCAGAATCTTTGCTCAATGTCTTCTGACATCTTCTACTCTCTTCTCTCAAGGCCATGTAGAACATATTCTCCAAAACAGACAGAGAGAGAGAGACTACGACTTTATGTAGCAATTACCTGCACTATAAGAAAGTTTATAGTTGAGGCAGACTACAAACCTAAGTTAGAATTTGTATCTTATCAGTTATTAATATTGTGTAGCTTTTAAAAATGATGGTCAGCATAATACCCTCTAGAATCAAACTTTCCCTTTAAAATGAACAAACAATCAAAAAACAACTCACAGTTGTCAGAGGATCCTAAATGCCCATTAAAAAGGAACCTCAGTGTGAATCTCTTTGAACACTCTTATTTTTGCTAATATAAAATGTCATATGTGTGTGTAAACATATCATATAAATAGGTCCACAGTACATTCAAAACTGTAATAGTCTGCAGGGTCCCCTCATATGTAGCAGAAAATAGCACTGTCACCAAGACTGCTGAAAACAGCATGTTCTGCTGGTTTTAAGACCCCACTCAGACACCTCCAGCTCTGGGGGGTGCTCAGGGGCACTTCACTAAAGTGTGCATCGCCCACAAGGCACTGTGACTGTGTAAGAGGCTCACAGCCTTTGCCTCTGGCAGGTGGGACTGCTGGGTCCAGCAGAGAGCTGGGCTGGAGGACATTCAATAGATACTCATCCATGGGAAGCACCGCCTCTCCTAACTGCCGCCTGGGTGAGGCCTGGACCACGTGCCAGCTGCCATCTCTGTGCCTGCCACTCATCTTCCAGTTTGCACTATGCAGTCTGGGTGGAGCCAACTTTAGGCCCAGGCCTGGAGAGGTCCAGAGAAGGGGAGAAGGCGGGGCTCAGGCCAGCCAATCGGGCAGCACATTCTCCTAGCTAGTTCTGTGGAATGAGACATGCCAGGACAGCCGGGCCAGAGCAGAAGACACTCTTTCTAGACTGTCTCACAAAAGGAAGCGTTCAGGGAAACACTCTGTCCTTCTGTTGAGATGGCTAGCAGACAGCGTGCCAGTCATACGTTGCAGCTTCTAGGACCCACGTGTGGGTCCTGAGGACCCAGCGCTAATGGGTGGAGCGGTGAGGCCTACATCAAGTCCAGCCTGGCTCCCACCTGGCTTTGGTTTGAATTTGTTTTACTTTGTGTTTTCTTTCATTTTGGGCTCTGACCACACTGACTTGGTTTGCTGTCACGTTGAGCCCAAAGAATAAATGAACACTGAGTGATTTAACTTCTAGATCCTTGCTTGACCAGAGCAAGAAGCAAACAAGAGCCGGAAACATTGGATCTGCGGTGTGAGACAAGATTCTGTGCTTGAAGAATTTATAACGAGCGTCCCATAATGAAAGACTGAACTACAGCTATTTTTATATAAAATAATAGATTTCCCTATGCGTCATGCTATTTGATGTATTTTATTATTTAATTAGATGTTGCATTTGAGTCGATAGCTAAAAAATCTTGTTTCATTAAAATACATTCAGTTTCAGCATTGGTCAAATTGTTAGGTTTCATTTGGGGAGAGAATAACACTGGGCTTTTAAATTTAGCCTCTTAAAAAATTATATTTTTGTCCTAAGTATATTACCAAATGTATTATAGCCATGTGACCAACTATCAATTCTAAATAGGAATTCTCTGAATAATAGTCTGATGACACTATGTACTGTTTTGCATCCCTCCCTAACATCTGCGTCCATATGTGGATGAGGAAGCAGATCCAGGGCCCTCCTCTGAACAGGGGCCCCCAGACGGAGATTTTGGAGGCTTTGCGACCTCCTTGGAATTCTATGCATGGGCATGTGTGTTTGTGCTGAGTGTGCATGCACACTCACAGGCATATTTTAGTGCAGACTGCTCATGGAGTTTATCATCCTTAAGTGTCAGGGGGACCGCTCCAATTCCCTGTCCCACATTCATCTCAGAGGTATCTTGTCCCAAACTCAGACTTCTTAGCTCTGCTACTCGTTGGCTGTGTGATTGATGCAAGTTGCTTACCCTCATTGTGACAGGTTTTCTTTTGTAACAGGCAGTGGCTGTGAGGCTCTAGGAAGCTAATATACGTGGAGTGCTTTGAAACAGGTTTTAACCGGTACAATGGCTGTTTCCAGTATTATTGGTATTCTCTTCTCCTGGCCCCAAATGCTCCTTTCCTAGAGTTTTCTTTTTCAAAAAATGGCTCCCTCTGTGGCTCAGGGCGAATAGCGAAATCGCCCCCACCCTCTCAGGTGTGTTACTAAGAACTGCCAATTGTCTCCAGAATATACCTGCACTACACCACGTTGCCTCCCTCCTCACCCCGCTCCCCCTTCTTGCCTGGGTTGCTATGGGCAGAGCAGAAGTCTCCCTTTCTCCATCCAGTTCCCAGTGATTGACATGTAGCGAGCAGGGCTCTAGAAACATACTGAAGTGACAATAGAGAACTTTCACAATCACATTCATTCTGACCACCAGTTCTCATCGGACGTTACACCTCGAAGTCACTGAGTCGCCTTGTCTTCTATTATTTCCCCTCTTCAAGGCCTGGTTCTTCCGGCTCGAGGCCCTCTGATGACTTTACCTCAGCTGGGGTCATTATTGATGCTGTCTTCCCCTTAGCTCCTCCATCCAATAGTGCCGGGGCCTATTGTGTCATCTCCCAGAACATAGTCCTCTATCACGATCATGTGTTGTTTCTACCTTCCAGGAACATGCTACCATTTTGTCCTTGCCTTTTGGTACAAAGAGACTTCTGCTTCATTCGTACAGACGGTGCTGTGTGTGCCTCACATGAAGGCCTGCTTGTTTCCACCAGCTCCCACTGGCTCTGCTCAACAGACATGAGCAGCCCCTTCGATCAGGTGTAGTTCTACGGGGGTGGCCTGCAGGCCGTGAGGGAAGCACAACACCCGCACCCGGAACGGCTGGTCCTACCTGTGTGCCTCTCAGGACCCCATTCCAACCCCGGAGCCGTAGTGTACGCACCCCTCCCAGGTAAGCCCGTTCACGAAAAGACCCGTGAAGTGTTCATAATGAAATAGAGAAGCGTCTGTAGGGAGAGTCTGAATATTAAAGAGTTACCAGTTATAAAATAATGTTTTCAAGTTAGAAGCCATCTAAATATGTTTAAGTTCTCAGAAAACAAGGCGCTCTATATGTCCCAGTTTAATATAGTCTGGCTTTGAACTGGGGAAAAAATAACATGCATACAGACACACACAGAGACACACAGACACACACAGTATATTGTGAGCAACTGCATTTTTTCAGAACTCAGTCCACTTCCTAAAGTAGCAGAATGTTTAGGAGAGGTGGCCGTGATAACAGAAAGTTAAACAGTTCATTTTAAATTTAAATTAATTTTAAATCAAAAATCATATCCTATCTAGTACTGGCCACAGCAATAGTTATAGAAACTTCTGGAATATGGCATGATCATGAATTATAAAAGATAGCATTGAAGCAATGTGAATAAAAATATAACATATCCTGGATGACAGAAAATTTACTCACCAAAAAAGTGTTTTCAGGTTTCTCTGCAATGCTTTTTATTTCTCTTAATTCCATTGGATATTAACAAACTATGAGTATATTTCTTCTTCTCTATTCCTCTGTACTGAATCTCCAGTTGCTTCATGTGTTGTTAATTTTCAGTGATGGAATTGTGTTTTTTGTTTTATGAAATTTCTGCCAGGGCTCAAGAAGTCACAACCATCAGGAGCAGATTCTACAGTACAAAAAAAAAATCACTTTATATTATTTTTAATTAAGCTTATGCTGCTTAAAATATAGTTTCTCATCTGAGTAGGTCACTGATAGACTGAAAGTTCTGTAAATGCTTAAATATTTGAGTTAAAAATGACATTTGTACCATGGTCACAATCTTCAATATGACAGAAATGTTCTATCATGTGTCAGGTCTTTTTCATGAACTCAAAGAGCATAAACATTGACTTTGCTAAGGTCCCTGCTGTCAAACTGTGGAAGTGAATGACCTTTAGCTTCCAATTAAGTGTGTGTTTTTGAAACATGTGCATGATAATTCAGATAATGCCCAAAGAAGAGAGAAGAAGTATTGTAACAGAGAAGACAAGTAAACAGAATGTGAATTATATCTGCATTTATCCGAAGTAGATGAGTCAAGTGCTTTAAATGTTACAGTGCAAATGGGCAGATGTGTGCATAGATGGGTAGATGGAGATAGATATATAGATGGATGACTGATAGGTAGACACACAGATACAGAACTCAGAGCTCACACTTATCTAATGTTAAAGACCAAACTCTAGTATCAAGAACAGGTACAATAAGTGAGCATTCGGGCCAGAGAATTTATGCTTTGACATGTTGTTATAGTTTTTATTTAAAGAATTTAGAATAGATAGATGTTTAATATAATTGTTTATAGCAAGTTAACTTTGTTTCATCAAAAATCAACCAGAAAAAAATCTGAGATATATATATATATATATATATATATATATATATAATACCATTACATATATATATATGTGTGTACGTGTGTGTGTGTGTATAAATCCATTTTATATATAATGAAGTTATATATATAATGGAAATTCTCTCTCTCTCTCTCTCTCTCTCTCTCTCTATATATATATATATATATATATATATATAATGGAATATTATTCAGCCACAAAAAAGCATGAAATCTTGCCATTTGCAACCTCACTAACAGATACAGTGAACAGAGGTGGGAGGTGGCGGTGTGGGGAGGTTGGTGAAATAGATGAATGGGGTCAAAGGTACAAACTTCCAGTTGTACCCTTAGCACTCTGCCTTCCACCCTCACTGTCCCACTGGAAGAGCTTCAGAAATGTCACCTCTTCATGTCACATCCAGTCACCTTCCTTCATAAATTCTGATCCCATTTGAATCCTACGAGACATTTGACCTTGCTTCTTTTTCTCTTCAACATGCAGAGATCCAGTTATTCTAGGGCAGTTTTTTTGAAAGACATTCATTTTCTCCTTAAGTTGCTTGTTATCTTGATGAGAAATCAATTCATCATGTAAGTGAAAGTCAATTTCTGGGCCTTTTATTTATTTTATTGATCCTTATTATGCCAAGACCACTCTCTCTTGGTTACTGTTTAGTAACTCGTGAAGTCAGCAATTATAAATCTGATTCAATCCTTTTACAAAATGATTTTGGCTGTTCTCAGTTGTATTTCCACATAAGCTTTAGAGTGAGCTTCAATTCCGAAGGAGAGTCCTCCGATGAACGTGATCATGAATGCCTTGAGTCTATAATCAGTGTGGGGAGAAATAACATGGCTATAATATGAAGTTTTCTGATCCATGAACAAGGGGTCTCTCTTTCTTTGCATCTTTACTCTTTAAAACTAGGAATGGCAGCAGGTACCCGTTGTTACCAGAGTCTGGGCTGCCTCAGCATCCTGTTTGGTTACTTTAGTCGTCATCACTTTTGTAAGCAAACATCTATATTATGAAATACTTTTTTTTAATTTCCTGGCTAGATTCCAAGTGGCCCACCCTGGAACCTTCTCTTGACATCTCTTCCTACAAATGTGTCGTCAGCTCCTTCCAAAGAGGGGAGTCCAATGTACCTCTCTGCTTAAATACACGGCAGGTAATGACTCTGACTTGACTTTCTCCCGGTCCTCCTATTTGAGTGAAAACATCAGGAGAGAAATAGAGCCACCATGTCAACATGCACGACATTGAAAACAAGCACAACGCAAAAACCCTGTGAGCCTTACCCTGAGAGGAGGTTGCGACAAGGGCTTCTGAAAGAGACAAACAGAAGGAGCCTGCTGTCACAGCTGCTGTATCTGCAAAGCCTCGTGCCACCCAGCGAGTTGGTGAGGTCTTAGCATCCAAGAGCCACAGGGCAGTGCGGACAGAAACCCTGCCCTCCCAGCGCCTGGGCTCCAGGCTGATGTCCCACCAGTGTTCAGCATTCAGAAGCAATTTTGCATTTTCATCTCCTTCTTTAGATCTTGAAACTATAATACTGTATGAATCTGACATCGTGAGAGTCCTTCTTCCTCTTGAAGCAGCCAATGAAGGCCTCCGAGGCCAGCAGCAATTGAGAGCGGTTATGACAGGGAGGTGAAGCGAAGCAGAAGGAGGGAGCCGACAGCATCGTCATAACCACGTGTGGAGACAGGTGGGTACTAGACTGACCCGCTGATCACTTGGCGAGGCATGTGAGTGTCTGACCACAGCTTTGAGCACCTGAAACTCATATAATATTGTATGTCAGCGATCATTTAAAAATAACTTTTTGCTGCTCTTCTGTATTATTTGTACATTTGTTTTCTTTTGGGAGTCTACATGTGTGTGAAACCATGTTAATGTCTTTCTCTATGTGATCACTTTGTCGTGTATAAAGATGTCAAATTATAAAGTTGTGCACCTGAAGCTTACATAATAAAAAGTGACTATGGAGAATACAAGTGTCATTGTGCATGTCATTGAGTGAAGCATATGCCCCAGTGACTTCTGAGAATGAAGGGGAGTTGTAAAACCTTAATTATAATAAAAGCCGCTTTTATGGAACACACAGACACCTAACTTTTAAGTTTCCTTTTTTCCTGATTATAAAAATGAAACATGCTTATTTTGAAAAGTGTAGAATATACTGAAAATAAAAGGGAAAAATTAAAAATACACATAACCTCACTACCCAGAAGCAATTACTAGCATTTTGTTATTTTCTGTTAGTTTCTAAAACATTTTTAAAAGTTGATGTACCGTATTTTCCGGCGTATAAGACAACCGGGTGTATAAGACGACCCCCTAATTTTACAGTTAAAACATAGGTTTAGGCCTATATTCACTGTATAAGACTACAGCCTCGGAAGTGGGGGGTCGTCTTATACAGCGAATATAGGCCTAAACCTATGTTTTAACTGTAAAATTAGGGGGTTGTCTTATACGCCCGGTCGTCTTATACGCCGGAAAATATGGTACATCAGACTTTGAATCTTTTCTTTATCATTTAATATTATAGCAATATTACTGTCTATATGCTATTTACAAATGTTATTTAAATTTTTACTTTTTTTTTTGTACTGTGTTTTACTGTTGAACCTGAATAGGTTATTTAAAATATTTAACTTTAGATGCAGCATTTATCAAGAGATTAAGATACTTCCTCAATCATAATCATCTACATTATACCTTCAGGTATTAAAATGACTGGCACAAAGAAAAAACATTCTAGGACCTCTTGCCACATATTTCCAAGTAATTCTACACAAAGTAAGTACCAAGTCCCACTGCACAGATGTGTGCATCTCCGTCTAGTTCTCATTACTGAGCATGATGAGTGTCAGTCTATGTTAGATGCTCCCTAATTTTATTTTATATCTTGTTTAACATTTTGATTTTATTGAGATATAACTGACAAAATTCTAAAATACTTAAATTGTATTCATAATGATTATACACACACATACACACACACAGGATCTGACAGAAGTAATGTCCTTGGTAAGATATTTGAATATCTTGCACAAGATGGACAGCAATTGGAACATTTCACCTAAAATGTCATATAATGTGCAAAAGGGTGGTGCTTCTGCCAGACACTGTATACATATATACATACATAGTATATATATATATATATATATATATATATATATATATATATATATAATTCCTTCCATTTAGTTCATTAACACATCCATCACCTCACATATTTATCATGTGTGCAATGAATTTTGTATATACATTTTATAAGTTTTATAGAGACCTACCTAAAGATCTCTATTTATTGTTTTATCTCAACACAGAATTAAATTATAACTTAATTATAATAATTATATAATTAATTAGTCACATGTTATTTAATTACATATAACCAAATATAATTTAATTAAATTATAATATTTAACAATTATTTTCAGTCACATCTGATCCACAGTGTGAGATGATGACATTAACAACAAAAAGAAGGGGAGAGTTGTTTAAAAGTCATGGGGTTGGGGATGCCCTGATAGCTCAACAGGTTGAGCGCTTGCCTTGCAACTGTCAGGTCTGGGGATCGAATCCCAGCCCTGCCCTGTGCAGACCCACATGCTGAACTGGGGTGTACCTCCCCTGTGGGAGGCCCCCAGTTCATTTCCTGCCCTGCACGGCCCCACCTCCACCTGTGTGGAATGAAACCATGTCAAAACGAATGACGTACAACTGTGGAGACTGCTCTGGGCCCTCCCCCTTCTTTTTGTCTCTCTGTCTCTCTCCCAAACAATAGAATAAATCTTTTAAAAGAAATCATAGGGTTTTTGAACTCCTTAAAATGACCCTCTGATATCCCTTCTTTATGGATGGGGAAACTGAGGCACAGAGGGGTTAAGAACATTGTCCTGGGTCATATGACTAGAAAGTGGGTGGCTGAGATTCAATCCCCAGCTTTCTAGCTGGAGATCCCAACCTCTTAAATGCTCTATCATGTCTCAAACAGGAGAGCCTGAGAGCTTGGAGGGGAGCGCAGGGGGTGTGGGTGAGATGCCTGCGAATCTGACTTCAACAGCAGCCCTGGAAGGCAGACTTCGCTGGAGAAAGGGCTCCGGAATATCCAGTCATGCCTGGTTGGTAGTGCGGTTGTTGAGTCAGCAGTTATAACAAAGACCCAAAACTAAGAATTTCTTTTCTCATGTAAAGTCTGGGAAAGTGTCCTGCACAGGTGTGGCTCCTACCTAAGCATCCTGAACCCAGAATTGCCATTGCCCCCTGCTCTGCCTTCCTCAGCACAGGGCTTCCACCTGCGCAGCCAAGATGGCAGCTCCAACACACTGTTAATCTTCATGTCAGCCAGAGGGAGGGGAAGCAGACAGCAGGGCATGTCCCTCCGCTTCCGGGATGTGGCCTGGAAGTAGCAGCACGTGTCCTTACACTCACATCCCACGTGTACCTCGTGTGGCCATATTAGTGTGCAGGGAAGTGGGAAAACAATCTTTATTCGGAGCCCCAGCACAACTATTAGAGAGAAATGGTGGAAAGGTTGCTTTCTGACACTTGTGGGGTCTCTAAAAGGTTCGTTTGCTCCACCAAAACAGAGGGACCAAGTCAGAGTAAGATGTGGGCTCAAGCAGTAGGTGATCCAACGCGGGAAAGGGGGAGAGAGGGTCTCCAGAAAGTCAGGGGAGGAGGGGCCGATACAGAAGTGGGAAGCCGAGGCAGCAGCAGCACCTGCCGCAGCAGTAAAGCTAGCAGCCACGCTTTCCTGGTGTGTTGAGTGAGTGGGGAGTAAACTCTGCCAGAGAACTTAGGCCTAAACATATAGGCCCACAGACAATTATGGAAATGAATCAAGCCAGGGATTTATTAACTTCAGGAAGAGGAGAGGGGAGATTCAGTCATACTGTACAGCACGTGATTCATCTGTGAGTTACATTACAAGACTCTAAAACAGCCCATAATGCAGCTGTAGTTAGAATTTTGTCCCCTTAAGTTTCATATGTTGAAGTCCTAACCCCTCGGATGTAATCTGGTTTGGACATAAGGTCTTGGCTGTGGTCAAGAGAAGACGAGACCAGTAGGATGGGCCCTGGCCTAAGCCAATGTGCCAATGTCTTTAATTTGGCACAGACATTCACATAGAGAAACCCATATGCATACGCAGTCAGGGATTGGGGTGCTGCTTCTCCAAGCCAAGTACTGCCGAAGATTGCCAGCAAACCCCGAATGCAAGGGAGAGGCATTGAACCAGTTCTCTGTCACGGCCACAAAAGCAATCAACCTGCCGACACCTTGATCTCACACTTCTGGCCTCCAGACACTGGGAGACGGTGCGTTTCTGTTGTTTTGAGCCCCCAGTCTGCAGTATTTGTCACAGCAGTCCTAGCAGACTGATGCAAAATTCCTACACAACTTTGATGGTGGAAAGGTAGTGGAAATGAATGGCGCATTCACATTTTCCATAGAAAACCAGAAAGTCTGGAAATGATCAAGATGCCTCATCAAGTACTGATGTACAAACAGTGGGACGTCAGTCGCAGGATGAACAGCTGTATGTGACAAGCTGCTTACCTCTGAGGAGCGTGGGGCCCCGGGGAAGAATGGAGATGGCTGCCTTCCCGACCTCCTAAGAGCTGTGTGTGGAACGGATGTCTGCCTTCCCTTTGACAAAACCACGAGAGGGACATCTTTAAAATGCCTCAGTGCACGCGAGGTGATGCTAGCAGCGCTCCATGTGAGATGCTGCCCAGTGACCCTGCTCCTCCCGCGTCCTCAGCTCTCTCCTCCACGTGTCCCAGCTCACAGCCAGTCCATCACACATCTGCCACCTGAGCATCCTCTGAGCCAGTCGCCCCACACCACAGCTGCAGACACTTGGCTCCGCTCCTGCTTCTGTCTGGAGATGTGTGAAATCTGAGAGCCCGGATGTGGAGTGTTGTGTTTAATTGGCCAAAAGTCCCTGAAGTCTAGAGCTAGAAGCTCTCTACTTTTCCCAATGGCTTCTCACGATTAAAGCCAGTTAATGGAAAGAAGTTAGAGCCTGAATCCCCAACTACAATTCTGAAACATTCAGCCCCTAGATTATTTCAACTGAGTAACAGTTCGACAGTTTGGACACCAAACATCGATTTGTGTGATGTTTCAAATAAAAATGGTGTCTTAAAATTCACTTCATAGCCATCCCTCCCAGGTCTCCTGAAGATGAAGTCTTAGTCCTTGCACAGAACATGGAGGGGAGGTTTTCTGTTGTCATTCTCTTGGAGGTTCTCTATTCAGGACCTTGGACCATAAGAATCTTCTCTAGATGCTTTCTGACAGAGGCAGAACTCCACGGTCCCAGCTGGGTTCACACCACAGGTCTGAGATGTTCTGGGGACATTCCACTCCTCTGTACCATTCACAGTCTCTCTTTGATTAAGGATGGCACCACAGGGGAGATGTCATGAGTGACACTCTGCAGCTCTGGGCTCTGCAGTGGCAGCAGCCCTTTCTGACTTTCTCACACCACGGAAAGATGTGATCATTAGTACCCTGGTGACTTGAGGACTGTCACTTCTCAATACGGCCCTAGATGGAGGCAGAGGGGTTGCTGCTGTCGCTAGCAATCAGTGCAGTGTTTCGCCACCATGCACATAAGTGAGAAAGCAGATAGAAAAATCAGACCAAGTCTAGCTGTGGAAGAAAGACAATTGTTCTGTGTGAGCTGGGGCTTAAGAAATGTAGGCTGAATGTGGTGATGGCTTAAAGACAAACTGACACTCTTGAGGTATGGAAAGAAGATTGGAATTTGCAAGCGAGTAAGAATCTATCGGGTAGTGCTTCCTCTCTTTTCAACTGTCTTCACCACGCATTTCACAAGACAAGGTGGGTGAGTGTCTCATGCCCCCTGTGACCCAGAAGACAATAGAAGAAAGAATGATTGGGGGGCTTCCTTGAGTCTGAGAACCCGAGATTGGAACCACATGTCCTCACTAGTTCGTTTTCAGTCTTGGGGCAGTAACGCCTGCACACTCTCTGAGTCCAGCCAACCTCAGTGTGACTGTATTTGGAAATAAGGTCTTTTCAGAGGTAAGTAAGACTAAATAAGATCACAAGAGTAGGGTTTTTTGTTTCTTGTTTTTTTATGAGAAGAGGGAAAGAAACCATGGACGTTCACACAGAGAGTTTATGTGGGAAGGCTGGGATAACTCAGCAGGTTGAGCACTTGCTTTGCAACCATGAGGTCCAGGGTTCAATTCCCAGCCCTGGCCCATGTGAACCCATATGCTGAACTGCGGAACATCTGGTAACCTCCTGGATGCCTGCATCACTTGGCAGCAAAGGTTCTTACTTCCCATGGGGAGGCGCCTGGTTTGCTTCCTGAAGTGCAGACAGAGAAGCTGTGTTCTTTTTCTTATGCGCCCTGCTCTTCCCATTGACCAAGATTAGCACTCAGCCCTATTTACACTGGCACCTGCATGCTTGCTCTCCTGCAGCACAGGCTGATGTGTCCTCAGAGACCCTACACAAGGCCCCACTGCACATTTTCTTGACCTGGGATATTGCACTTATCTTCTTCCAGTGACCCTTAAGGCCTCCTGCAAATGGCCCTCTTGGTAGAGTTCTGGAGAGAAAGTCTAAGTGACATGTTGAACTGCAGGTCAAGAGGAAATGAGACATCAGCCTCCCTTTCTTGGATGTGCCCCCAGTTTTGCAAGGTCTTTGCATACTCTTTGTTAGTCTTGAAGATGCCTTGTCATGGGTAGGAATATAAACCCTAGTGCACTAGCCTCATGAGTCTTGACTCAGTGGTACTCACTGTCTGCTCACCATCACATCACCTCCACACATGGCCTGAGGTGACAACTGTGGATGACAAGGATGGCTCTGTATCTTCCTAATAAGTCCTCATGGAATTGTCTGGCTCCTCTCCACTGGGGCCACTAATATGATGTCTTATATTTTTAAATGAAAAGAGATCCATGAACCCAGGTTGAAAATTTTTATTTGGAGAAATAATATAATCAATGTGAAACCTATTTTTCTACATAAAGAATATCCAAAATAAATATTCTATTGGTAAGTAAAAAAAAAAGAATAGGCTGGAAATATCTATTACCTATCTATCTATCTATCTATCTATCTATCTATCTATCTATCTATATGGTAATCTTAAGATCAATGCAATTGTTGAGGAACAGAAGGAGAAGAAAGAGAATAAAAGACTAAAATGGGTTTATTGACTAATCAGCGAGCAGGGGTGATGCTGAAGATCCTGGTGGAGGGCTTTGAATGAGTCATCACAAAGGCAGGAATTGTGTGGCATTACAGAGAAGAGAGAAGGTAAGGAGCCCTGGAAAAAAGAATACCTTTTTGAGTCAGAAAGAAAGCCTGAAAAAATCTAGATGATGATAATGATGATGGATGAGGAGGAGGAGAAGAAGGAGGAAGAGGAGGAGATGATGATGATGATGGTGAAGGTGATGCTGGTGGTAGTGGTGGTATGGTGAAGGTGATGATGATGATGATGATGGTAATGATGAAAGTGATGACAAAGATGATGATGGTGGTGATGGTGATAGTAATGGTGAAGATAGTGATGATGACAATGATAGTGTTAGTGACAGTTGTGATGGTGGTGATGATGTGATGTGATGTGATGTGATGTTTGTGATGGTGGTGATGGTGGTAGTGATAATAATGGTGAAGATAGTGATAATGATGATGGTTATAGTGATGGTGACAGTTGTGATGATGGTGATGATGATGGGATATGACAGTGGTGATGATGTGATGTGATGTGATGGTGATGTGATGTGAGGTGTGTGATGAGATGTGATGTGATGGTGATGTGGTGGTTGGTGATGATGCTGCTGCTGATGATACTGATGAGGAGGATATTGGTAATATTTAGAGAATAGGTATTCTGAGCCAGAATACGATCCTCTCAACCACTCAGTGGGATGTGTTATTTTTTTCTACATTATGCAGTTGAGAAAACTGAGATGAACTCCAAGGTGGGATTTTGTAGGAGGTGTTTGATTTTTTTAAAGATTTATTCTATTGTTTTGGGGAGAAGAGAAAGGGGGAGGGGGAGGGCCCCAAGCAGCCTCCATAGCTATACATCATTAATTGTGACAGTTTCAGTCCACATAGGTGGATGTGGGGCCACGTGGGGCAGAAACTGAACCAGGGGTCTCTCACATGGGAGATGAGAACCCTCACCATCATGCCACCTGACACTGGATTCAGTCCCTGTACCCTGTGGTTGCAAGGCAAGCGCTCAACCTGATGAGCTATCCCGGCCTCCCCTTAGGAGGTGTTTCCTCAAGAACTTTTTTTTTTCTGATCTCAATACTCCTTAGCCGCAACTCAAGAGCATGTTCTAAGCATGACTGTAAATAGGCATGCCCTTCCTCCAGCCATTTAAGACTTTGAAGTCATGATCAAACGCAAAGGGAAAAATAATCCGTTTTCCCCCGAAGTACAAAAGAACACAGGCTGATCATCCAAGGCTTCTAGCTGTGATGTGTTTTTGAAGCGAAGAATACCCCCAACACTAAAATTAGAAGCAGCTCTTGCTTCTGGAAATGTACCTTTATTAATATCCTGCCAACTCACATGCTAGTTACCTCTCCAGTTATCCAAGGCATGACAGTGACAGCCAACTTGTTATGTGCTCAGCCTGTGAGTGTGGGTAACTTCCAGGCACACAGCTGGTCTGTGGTAGAGAGGATTTAAAAACACTGGAACTTGGGCAGCAGTGCATAGAAACCTAACTTTGTACCAATTGCTATATTCCCTCAAAAAAAAAAAAATCAAAGTAACTGAGAGGCTTAGAAATGGCTTTAGTGGTTCCCAATTAGGTCTTACATAGTGTTTTGTTATGCAAGGTTACACAAGTAGTTCTCTTGGTAGAAATATTCACATTCAAAAACATCTGAAAATGAGTGACGTTTCTAAATTTTGGGAGGAGGAGAAGGTTTGGAGGGTATATTAAGGTGACACCACAGCAAAACAAATGAATGAACAAATCAGAAAGAATTGTAAGAAAAAAAGACCTAACCTAAATACAAGAGCATTTGATAGCAAAAGTTAAAACGTCCTGGAAATATAAGAAGAGACAGTCTTTGTTTTTGAAAATCTTTGTTATTGAAGTATAATTTAAAGATTTATTTTTTTATTGTTTTGACAGAGAGAGAGAAAGAGATACAGAGACAAAGACAGAGAGAAGGAGGAGGGCCCAGAGCAGTCTCCATAGTTGCACATCATTGGTTTTTCCACATAGTTTTATTCCACAGGTGGGCGCGGGGCTGCACAGGGCAGGAACTGGGCTGGGGTCTCACCCTGGTGAGAACCAAACTGGGGGCACTCCTCAGCTCAGCATATGGGTGCACACGGGCAGGGGCTGGGATATGATACCTGGTCCTCAGGGCTACAAAGTGAGCGCTTAACCCACTGAGCCATCCCGAC
>PVKE010013959.1:23387-35790 GCA_004027555.1 Craseonycteris thonglongyai | reverse complement strand
AAAAAATAAAAAAAAAAAAAAAAAAAAATCAATCAACCATAAATGAAAGGGTTTATTTCTGGACACTCAATTGTCCTCCATTAATGTATATGTCCATTCTTATGCCAGAATTAATACCATTGTCTGGATTACTGTAGTATTGTAGTAAATTCTGAAATTGGGAAGTGTGAATCCACACTTTTGTTCTTTTTCAAAATTGTTTTGGCTACTCTGAATCCCTTGCATTTACACATTAATTTTAATGTCAGCTTATTGATTTCTGCAAAAAAAGCCATCTAGGATTTTGTATTACATTAAATATATAGATCAATTTGGGGAGTTTTGCCATCTTTACAATCTTATGACTTTCCATTTATGAAGAAGTATCTTTTCATTTATTTAAATCTTGTTTAACTATAGTTCTCAATGTACAAGCCTTTTATTTCTTTTGTTAAATTTATACCTAAGTACATCATTCTTCTTGATGTTACTACAAAAGGAGTTGTTTTCTTAAATTTATTTTTGGAATATTGATTTCTAGTATATTAAAATATAGTTAATATCTGTACATTGATCTTATATCCTGTGAATTCACTGAACTCATTTATTGGTTCTAATTGTCTTTTACTTTTTTTTTTTTGTACTTTCCAAAAACTGTGGTAAAATATACATAACATAAAATTTACCATCTCAACCATTTGTAAGTCTACAATTCAGTGGTATTAAATACATTTACATTGTTGCACAAACATCACAATTATCTATCCCTATAACTTTTTCATCTTGTAAAACTACAACTATACCAACCACACAATAACTCCCCATTCTCCCCTCCCCCTAGTCCCTGGCAACTACCATTATAATTTCTGTCTCTATGAATTTGAGTACTCCAAGTACTTCATATTAGTGGAATCATACAGTATTTGTATTTTTGTGACTGGCTTATTTCATTTAGCATAATGTCCTCAATGTTCATCCATGTTGTGGCATATCACAGAATTTCCTTTTTTAAGGCGGAAAAATATTCCACTGTATGCATATACCACATTTTGTGTATCCATTTCTCACATGATGGACACTTGGGTTGTTTTCATGTTTTAGCTATTGTTATTAATGCTGCTGTGAATATGGGTATACAAATATTTCTTTGACGCTTTGCTTCCAATTCTTTTGGGTATATACCCAGAAGTCAAATTGCTGGATCATATGGCAATTCTAAAAATAGATTTTAGGTTGTTTTTTTTTAAAGGTTTATTTTATTATTTTTGACAGAGACAGAGATAGTGAGAGACAGACAGAGAGAAGGTGAAGGGCCCAGAGCAGTCTCCATAGTTGTATGTCATCAGTTTCCAACGTGGTTTCATTCCATACAGGTGGGCGGGGGCCGTGCAGGGCAGGAACTGGGCTGGGGGCCTTCCACAAGGGAGGCATGCCCCCTCAAGCCAGGGGTCAAACCAGGGGGTGAGAACCAAACTAGGGACCTCCCACATGGGAAGCACACCCCAGATCAGCACATGAGTCCAAATGGGCCAGGGCTGGGATTCAATCCTGTCCCCGAGGCTGCAAAGCAAGTGCTTAACTTGCTAAGCCATCCCAGCATCCCCATGTTATAGTTTTTAATTGAAGTAACAGTGGCTTGTAATGTAAGTTTCAGGTGTATAACATTCTACATTTCCCTAATGATTAGAGTGATGTTGGGCATATTTTCATGTGCTTATTCACTATTCGTATATCTTCTTTGGAGAAATGTCTACTCAAATCCTTTGCCCATTTTTGAATTGATTTGTTTTTTTGTTTTTTTGTGGTTGAGTTTTAGAAGTTCTCTACATATTCTGGATATTAAACCCTTATCAGATAAATGATTTGCAAATATTCTCTCCCGTTCTGTGGGTTGCCTTTTTACTCTGTGGATAGTTTATTTGATGCACTATTTTCAAAAATTTTCATGAAATCCAATTTGTCTATTTTTTCTTTTGTTATCTGTTTCTTTGATGTCATATTCAAAAAATCATTGCCAAATCCCATGTAGTTAAAGCTTGTGTCCAATGTTTTCTTCTAAGAGTTGTATTATTTTAGTTCCCACCTTTAGTCCCTTCATCCATTTTGAGTTAATTCTTATATATGGTGTTAGGTAAGAGTCCAACTTCATTCTTCTGTATGTCCAGCAGATACCGGTATTCAGTTTACCTAACACCGTTAGCTGAGAAGACTGTCCTGTCCCTATTGGTCTTGGCACCCTTGTCAAAAATTATGTGAGGGGAAGCCGGGATGCTCCATGGGTTAAACACTCCCTTTGCAGCCCTGGGGAACAAGGATCAAATCCCAGCCCTGGCCTGTGTGGACCCATATGCTGAACTGGGGTGTGCTTCCCATGCGGAGGCCCCCAGTTCGGTTCTTGCCAGGGCAAGCTTCCCATGTGGGAGGTCCTGGGTTTGGCTCCAACTCACAGAGGCTTGCCTTCCATGTGGGAGGCTCCTGGCCTGGTTCCTGCCCTGTGCGGACTCCGCCCACCTGTGTGGAATGGAACTGTCAAAAAGTGATGACATACAACTATGGAGACTGCTCTGGGCCCTCCCCCTTCTGTCAAAAATAATAAAATAAATCTTTAAGAAAATCATGTGAGAATTTATTTCTAGGCTATTTTATTCCATTGGCTTATATATCTTATATAACTGTCTTTATGCCAATACCACACTTTTGATTACTATAGCTTTGTAGTAAATTTTGAAATCAGGAAGTGAGTCCCCCAATTTTGTTTTTCAAGGTTGTTTTGGGGGGAAGCCGGGATGGCTCAGTGGGTTAAGCGCTCACTTTGCAGCGCTGAGGACTGGGGATCAAATCCCGGCCCTGGCCCGTGCGGAACCATATGCTGAACTGGGAGCTCCCCCAGTTCAGTTCTCTCTCTCTCTCTCTCTCTCTGTCAAAACAAAAAAAAAAAAGAAAAAGAAAAAGATTGTTTTGGCTATTCAGGGTCCCTTGAGATTCTGTATGAATTTTAGGATGGGTTTCTCTATTTCTGACAAAAACTTTACTTTTGATAGGGATTGCATTGACTCTATACATAACATTGAGTAGTATCAACATTTTAAGTATATTATGTGCCTTCAAATCCATAAACATGGAATGTATTTCCATTTGCTGTCTTCTTTAATTTCTTCAGCAATATTTTGCAGTTTTCAATGTATACGTTTTTTAGCTCCTTGAAGTTACTTATTTTATTCTTTTTGATGCTACTGTAAATTGAATTGTTTTTATGATTTCCTTTTCATATTTTTCAGTTTTCAAGTTTAAAAAGCAACTAATTTTTGTGTATTGACTTTTATCCTATTTTGCTAATGTATTTGTCCTAATAAATTAGCTTTATTTGGTAGAATCTTTAGGATATTATACACATTAGATCATATATATTTTATTTCCTTGTTGATATTCTACATAGTTGTTGATCTGCTTAGTTTTATCAATTTTTGAAAGTGGGGCATTGAAGTCTGTGATTATTATTGAATTTCCTATTTCTCCTTTCATACTTGTCAGTTTTCACTATATGTATTTTTTGGACCCTTTTGTTAAATTTAACAAAAAAAAATATATATATATCCCATATTTTTATTTATTTAATATGCCTGATGAATTGACTCTTATCATTATAAAATACTCCTCTTTGTGGGATGCCTGAATAGCTCAGCAGGTTGAGACTGAGTGCTTGCTTTGCAACTGCGAGGTCTGGGTTCAATTCCCGGCCCCTGAACATACAAATCCATAAGCCAAACTGCAGCACAACTGGTAACCGCTGGGATGGCATGGCGGAGAAGGTTCTCACCTCTCATGCAGGAGGCCCCTAGTTCAGTTCCTGCCCTATGTGGCCCCATAGCCATCTGTGTGGAATGAAACTATGTCAAAGCTAATGATGTACAACTATGGAGATTGCTCTGGGCCTTCCTCCCTTCTCTCTTGCTTACCTCCCCTCAAACAATAAAATAAATTTTTAAAGAGTTCTTTTTTCTCTCACATAACATTTAATTCTTAATATTTATTTTGTCTGGTATTAGTTTAGCCAGTCCAGTAATCTTACAGTTGTTGTTTGTATATATATCTTTTTCTGTACTTTTATTTTCAACCTTTTTGTATATTTGGATCTAAAGTGTGCCTCCTGTAGACAGCACACAGTTGGATTTAATTTTTTTACATAATCTAACCATTTTATTGGCTTTTAAATTTGCTCAAATTTAATATTATTACTGATATGGTAGATTTGCATCAGCCATTTTGTTTTTTATATGTTTAAAGATTTGTTTTTATTGTTTTTTTAACAGAGAAAGAGACAGACAGAGAGAGACAGAGAGAAGGGGAAGAGCCCAGAGCAGTCTCCAGAGTTGACAGTATTAGATTTCCATGTAGTTTCACTCCACAGGTGGGCATGGGCTGCGCAGGGCAGGAACTGGGTCGGGAGCCTCCTGCATAGGTCCCCCAGTAAGAACTGAACTGAGGGCACACCCCAGTTCAGCATGTGGGTTCACCTGGGCCCTGCCAGGATTCGATCCTTGGGCTCCCGGGCTGCAAAGTGAGCGCTTAACCCGCTGAGCCATCCCAGCTTCCCCTTTTTATGTTTAATGTGTTCTTTGTTACTCTTTTTCTTGTTTTCTTGTAAGTAAACATTTCTAATGTAATATTTTAATTACTTTAACAATTTCAAATTATATTTTTAGTTATTTTCTCTAGGGTACATGTTTTTAATGAACAAAGATTTTTGGTTTTTTTTAAAGATTTAATTTTATTGTTTTTGACAGAGAGAGAGAGAGATACAGAGACAGAGAGAAGAGGGAGGGCCCAGAACAGTCTCCATAGTCTCACATCATTTGTTTTTCCACATAGTTTCATTCCACAGGTGAGAGTGGGGCTGCACAGGGCAGGAACTGGGCCGGGGACTTCACCCCGGTGAGAACTGAACTGGGGGCACTCCCCAGCTCAGCATATGGGTCCACACGGCCGGGGCCAGGATTCGATCCTCAGTCCCTGGGGCTGCAAAGTGAACACTTAACCCACTGAGCCACCCCGGCTTCCCCAGATTTTTGTTTTATTTATTTGTTTTTATTGTTTAATTTATTGGGGTGACATTGGTTGATAAGAATTACATTGTTTCGAGGTGTACAATTCTACATTACATTGTCTATGTATTGTATTAAGTGCTCACCACCCAGAGTCAGCTCTCTTTCCATCACCATATATTTGATATCCCCTCCCTTTACCCACCCCCCCCCCAAAGTCTCCCACTCACCTTCCCCTTTAGCCTCAGGTAGACACTAAACTATTGATTGTGTCTACGAGTGTTTTTTCTGTTACTTTCAGTTTTATATTCCACCTATAAGTGAGGTCATGTTTCTAGATTCTTTCAGTCTGACTTATTTTGCTTAATAAGATGATTGTCACAAATGGTTGTATTTCATCTTGTCTTATCACTGAGTAGTATTCCATTGTATAAATATACCACAACTTCTTTATCCAGTCATCTATCAAAGGACACATTGGTTGTTTCCAGGACTTGGCCACTGTGAACTGTGCTGCGATGAACATTCAGGTACAGATATCTTTGCAGACTAAGGTTTTCAGGTTGTTTTGGGGGATACCCAGTAGAGGGATTGCTTGGTCATATGGCGATTCCATTCCTAATTTTTTGAGGAATCTCCATACTGCCTTCCATAGTAAATTGGTAAATTGGTATAATATACATCTTAACAGTATCTGCTTCAATATATACTAACTTCATTCCAGTGAAATATCAAAACTTTATTCTTATATAGCTCTTTAGGTCCCATTTTTTTGTGATATTATTGCTATACATCTTGTTACATCTACACAAACCAAATAATATATTTTTATAATTATTACCTTATATAATCTTATTTCTTTTAAAGAAGCTGAGAAGAAAGGAGAACAAGTATATATTTACAGATTTTGTTATATCTAAAATTATTTCTAGTTTTCTGGATTTATCATCTAGTATCATTTTTTTTTCACTCTAATACATCTTTGTTCCCATATACATTCTTTTTGTTAATATTTTCAGTACATTATACTTCTGTATATTATACACTCAACCTTATAATTATATATACATCATTTGATGTAAATACTTCTTAAACACTTTTTAAGAGAAAAAAGAATATGTAATTATTCTGTCCTTTATGGTTACCTACATAATTACCTTTATTGCTTTTTAAAAATATATGGACTTGAATTACTACTACCTATATCTATTGTCACTTACTTTCAGCCTACATAATTTCCTTTAGGATTTCTTATAAGACAAGACTGCTACCAATACAATTCATCAATTTTTAAAGATTTATTTTTATTGTTTTTTGACAGAGAGAGACAGAGAGAAGGGGGAGGGCCCAGAGCAGTCTCCATAGTTGACAGCATTAGTTTTTCCACATAGTTTCATTCCACAGGTGGGCACAGGGCTGCACAGGGCAGGAACTGGGCTGGGAGCCTCCTGCATAGGCCCTGGCAAGAACTGAACTGGGGGCCTCCTGCATGGGATGCACATCCCAGTTCAGTATATGGGTCTGCACAGGCCAGGGCTGGGATTTGATCCTCGGTCCCCAGGGCCCACTGAGTGATCCCAGCTTCCCCTTGCCTCCATTGTTTCTGATGAGAATATAATTAAGGTGATCAACCGTCCTCCTTTAGGGAGGCCAGTCCTCTGTTTGGAAGTTCTGTCCTCCCTTGAAAAGTGTCCTCCTAGATGTCCTCCTTTTTTTTTTGGTTCTGCATTCGATTTTCTTTTAACAATTAGATAGTTGCCAGATGTACAAGTCCACATCACATCACCTATGCTTCGCATTATGTGCTCACCACCCAGAATCAGCTGTCTTCCTTTTCATTGGAAAAATGTTGGTCACTTTAATATAATTTTTGTGGTTCCCTTACATGTGATAAATCATTTTTTTCTTACAGCATTAAAGATGCTCTCTTTGTCTTTCATCATTTTGACTATGATATGTCTTTTTGTATTTATCCCACTTGGAATTCATTGAGCTTATTGGATATATAGATCAATGTTTTTCATTAAATTTGGAAGTGCTTAATCATTATTTTTTTGAATAGTTGTTCTATCCCTTTCTCTCCCTCCTTTCCTTTTTGTACTCCCATTACACGTAAGTTGGTGAACTTAATGGTGTCACATATTTCTGACGCTATGTTCAGTTTTATTCTTTTATCTCTCTGCTCTTTAGGTCACATAAACTCTAGTAATCTGTCTTCAAATTTACTGCTTCTTTCTTCTGCCAGTTCAAGTCTACTGTTCATCCACTCTAGTAAAATTTTCATATTGGTTTGTTGTATGTTTCAACTCCACAACATCTACTTGGTTCTTTTTAATATTTCCTCTTTATTCATATTCTCTATTTGAGACAGTGCCATCATGTCTTCCTTTAATTCTCTATGCATGGTTTCATTTAGTTCTTTGAACATATTTAAAATAACAGCTTTGAAGTCTTTCCTAAATTTAACACCTATGCACCTTCACAAGCCTACTTTATTTAATGTGTATGAGCCGTGCTTTTATGTTTCTTAGAGTTTCTTGGCATTTTTTTGTTGAAACTGGCTATTTTAGATAATATATTATAACAACACCGGATTCCTGACCAAACCCTCTAGCTCAGGGCTGGTTGATGTTGTTTGCTTGAGTTTTCATTTGTTTAGTGACTTTGCTGCACTAATTCTGTGAAGTCTATTTCCTATGCAGAGTACAGCCTCTGATGTTTCTACTGTTTCTCCCCTTGTTTTTATCTTTTAGATGTTACCCTGGGGTTGGGTCAGCCTAAGCCACTAACAGGTCAAAGGTTATGCTAAAGTCCTCTTAGCTAGATTTTTATCTTTTACCACTGAATACGTATATACAAGGTGTGATCAGAAAAATATAGTAACAGTGAATGCCGCCACCAAGTGGCATCCAACGGAAACGCAGGGATCTTCGATATGGGAAGCAACGTGTCAAAACTTAGTAACAATCTGTAACAAGTGTTAACTTGTTCAGGACAGCCAGTCTGTTGTGAGCTATGGTTGAGAGGTGTGTTTTAAAGTGTGCCATAAATCATGGATCACAAACAATGCATTAACATAAATTACTGTCAAATAAAAACATTATGGGGATGCTGGGATGGCTCAGTGGGTTGACCATCCATCTTACAGCCCCGAGGTCCAAGGGTTGAATCCTGGCCGCACCCATGCAGACCCATATGCTAAACTGGGGTGTGCCCCAGTTCGGTTCTCAGCAAGGCAGGAGACCCCAGCCAGTTCCTGCCTGGTGCAGCCCCTTGCCCACCTGTGAAAGAAACTAATTATGTAGAAAACTAATGATGTACAACTATGGAGAGTGCTCTGTGTCTCCCCTACCCCCGCCTTCTGTCTCTGTCTCTGTCAAAAACAATAAAATAAATTTAAAAAACAACAACAAAACATGGTGTATCCTCATCCACCTTGTTAATCGGACCTGGCACCTCTCATGTGGAGTAAGGCTGCTATCAGTGAGGGATTAGTACTTTGGATATTCCTTCTCTGACCATTCAAAGCCACAGCTTTGAATATTCATAGTCTTCCAGATTGGCAGTAATGAGTTTGATTTTAGTTTTAAGCCTCAATTCCTAGCAGTCACCTCTGGATCAGAAAAACAGTGTTCATCCAATGTGTGGTCAGAGGTGGTGTTACAGTCCTTGTGCAAGTAGTTTAGGAACTGCTTTGAACTCAGCCCCGTATCCTGTTCTGGTTGCTCCTGAATGTCATCCTCTGATGTACACAGCCTTCCAGATGCCCTGAGGTAATTGTGATCCCAGGAGGTCTCTTCTCAGCTGTTTCTCAGCTGTGGTTTTCTCTATAAATAAACTTCTGGATGCTCTGCCATTTTGCTTGTACCATGGAGATATAAGCCTCCTCTTAATCACTTACCATAAAGATCCCTATTGTTTTTGACAGACTCTTAGGCATGGAATTCTCCAAGCTTTGTTCCAAATAAAGACAGTCCCTTCAGGCAGAGGTGTGAAGTGCCTTGTTGTTATGGCCTGCTTTTTCTCATGAGAAGAACTTCTGGTCACTGCACCAGAGCTTGGGCTACTTTTCCGAGAGAGACAAGCAACACCCCTGATCTACAAGTGAGCACTGAAAATAGGGGAAAGTTGGCAGCTCCTGGTCTTTTGGATTTGATCCTCCCAGTTGTGGAATCTCCTTCTTAAGCATGAGCTGGGGTTGGGATGGTTGGGGCCTCAAGTATTCTTGACATGCTGACCCTGTATTAGAGCTTCTGTCCTAAGAGACTGCCTGGATGATCTCCTTTACCACACCTACAGGACACAGGGTTGAGGTTGAGAAATGGCAGTATTCCCTTCCAAGGGTGAAACCATAACCCAAGAATGGGAGCTGAGAGAAGGAGCCCCACCTTCTTGGCTATATACGAGGACTGACAATTAAGTTCATGAACTCATTCTAGAAAAAGTGCTACATACCTCATTGCTGAATATCACTACCTTTACCCTCAAAGTACATCCCTGGGGAAGCTATGAACTGATGCCAGCCCCTAGTTAACCCATTAAAGCAATTTTGGAACTCTTTTTCTGGATGGCCATCAGAGCTGTTGTCCTATTACCCCTGATGTCCTGAATGTAATAAAAATGTCTTCCTTTCAATATTTCTTTTATATTTGGGTAAAAAAAAGTCACTGGGGGCAGATCAGTTGAGTTGGGAGGGTGCTCCAACACAGTTATTTGTTTACTGGCTAAAACTCCCTCACAGACAGTGCCATGTAAGCTGGTACATTGTTGTGATGCAAAGCCATGAGCTGGTGAAAAGCTCAGGTCATTTTCCTTTCTTTGCACACATTTCATCACTTATAAATAGTCAACATGGTTGGCTGTTTGTCTAGTTGGTACAAATTCATAATGGACAATCCTTCTAAAATAAAAAATGGCTAGCAACATCGTTTTGACTCTTGATTTCGACTAACAGAATTTTTTGATCATGAAGAATTAGCTGACTTCCGCTGTGAACTTTGATGCTTTGTTCCAGGGTTGTATTGGTACACCCATGTTTCATCACCAGTGACAACACAGCCCAAAACATCATCTTGCCTCTCTAAAAGGTCTTGGCAAACTTTGACTCTCCTTTGCTTTTGTTCATCGGTGAGCTCCTTCAGGACCATTTTTGCACACACTTTTCTCATGCCAAGATTTTCAGTTCAGATTTTCCTGTTTCTCTATCAATGTTTACTTGGTCTGCTATGCTTCTCACAGTCAGCTGATGAGTTTGACTCACAATTCGATGAATTTTTGCAGTGTTTTCTTCAGTTTTGCTTGTTACTGGCTGCCCTGATCTGTCTTCATCAGTGACTCTTTCTTTCCCCTCAGAAAAACATTTAATCCATTTGTACACTGTTGTTTTCTTCATAGCATTATCCCCATATGCTTGGACTAACATTTCCCTAATTATACTTCCACTTTTGCCAACTTTAACAATAAATTTAATGTTTGTTCATGGCTCTAATTCAAGATCCAATATTCTCATGACATCACACAAAAACACACAATAATGAACGCCACTCAGCAAGACACTGCCACACATCGACATGAACACAACTGTGAGACTCATAGACAAAGGTTATGAAACCTTCCTGATTTATTCTTACAGTGCTGCCAACTTAAGAACATGGTGACAATTTGCAAACTTAATCATCAGGCTTCATATGCCCAATGGTTAAATCATTAATAAGTAATTTCCACTAGTTAAATTGTAATTTTGCTGGAAAGAGGGTTTCCCACCTTTTTACTGTGTCCTTCTAGAAGTCCCACCTTTTGTCTTTTTTTTTTCCTCATGGTAAAAATACACATACCATATTTTCCACTTCAATAAATTTTAAGTGTATAGTTCAGTGGCATTAAGTACATTCACATAGTACACTATCTCCAGAACTTTTTCTTCTTCCCAATTTGAAACTCATACCTATTAAACACTAACTCCCCATTCTGACCATTTTACTTTCTATCTCTGAATTTGATTACTCTAGGTACCCCATATAAGTGGAATCATATAATATTTGACTGACTTACTTAGCTTGCAAGTCTTGTAATTTTTTCTTGAACATGGAACAGTTTCAATAATATATTGTAGCAACTCTGGGCTTTTGACTTCTTCCTCACATCAAAAAGAGTAGCTCCTGCTGCTCTTTTGTTTGTCTGTTTGCTTATTTAGTGACATGTCTGGACCGAATTTGAGAGTCAGCCTCTCCTTCAGTGAGTGGCTTGCTGATGTACCTGCTTAGATTTCTATTTTTAATTCTTCTTTTAATTTTAAGACTAGATTCCTAGGAGTCTCTCTCAGATCAGCGCAGTTTATCAGTAAGCCAATTATTAATCAAAGATTGTGCAGAAACATCTTGAGCTTCCAGTTTTGCCAAGGGGATCTATGTATAGGTTGGGTCATGCATTAATAATTCAGGCAGTTTATAAGCCTGGCTTTTGTGCAGGTCTCATGTTCAGCCAGATATAAATATGCAACTGAGGCTCTCTCAACTTCCTCTTGAGTGTGTATGGAGCCCTGCACATATACAGCCTTCCAGATTCCCAGGACTATATGCTCTTTGTGGCTACCTTTTGCCAAGCTCTCCCAGTTAAAATTTTTTTAAAGATTTATTTTATTCTTTTTGATAGGCAGAGAGAAGGGGGAAGGCCCAGAGCAGTCTCCACAGTTGTATGTCATCAGTTTTCAACATGGTTTCGTTCCACACAGGTGGGTGGGCCCACGAAGGGTGGGAAATGGGATAGGGGTTTCCCTTATGGGAAGCACACCTCAGTTCAGCATGTGGGTCTGCATGGGCTGGGGCCGGGATTCGATCCTCAGTCCCCGAGGCTGCAAAGCGAGTGCTTAAGCCACTGAACCATCCCGGCTTCCCCTCAGTTAAATTTTTGATGTGGCATATTTCAGCCACAGGCAATTGAAATGTTGGCTTTCTCTGACTGTTTGCCATTGTTTTCTCTATCTCCCAGGGCTTGGGACTTCTTTATATTCATTTAAGAAATCTCTTCCTTGTCTCAAGGTCAGTTAAATCATTGCTTAGTTTTTATCCTGCCTCTTATCTTTTTTTCTCTACATTTCTATAATAAGTCCATTTGAAATTTATGTGAGGCAAGGTTATAGCTTAATGTTTTCTCCCCAAATACCAATACAATTTTCTCAACAAATATTTAAAAATTTATCTATTTGTCATTCATTTGTAAAGCTTCTTTTAGCATATTTTAAGGTATGTATCTAGGGTCTTATTCAGTATTATCTGCTTTAAAACAATGACCTGTTAATTTCTGTGCTAGTATCACATGATTTTAGTGTAAGTTTAGATTCTTTTTTTTTTTTTTTTTTTTTTTTTTTTTTTTTTTTTTTTTTT